>CANUEY010471668.1:0-153622 GCA_948099555.1 Croton setiger | reverse complement strand
TGGGTTTTGTGTGTGTGAGCGGTCTCTGACACTCAAACATATAGTGTTGTTATTTTATATATTATATATATATATATATATATATATATATATATATATATATATATATATATATATAATTAATTAAAATTTCCAGCAACTTGTCCAATGTCTTGTTTTAAATTAACGTATATTATATTATGTATCTTTGATATGCTCACTAGCGTCAGCTACCATTTACCTCTTTCCAGTTTTCAATTCATCATTTGATGCGCTTCTCTTGGAGAATTCAATTCATTTTCACTGAATCGCCGGAACTTTGGAGAAATGAAGCTTTTACCTAGAGAAGTCGACAAATTACGACTCCACGACGCCGGTTTTCTTGCTCAGAAGCGTCTCGCTCGCGGTCTCAGACTCAATTATACTGAAGCTGTTGCTCTGATTGCTACTCAGGTTACTTTTTCGATGTTTTACTTGCTTTTTTTTTTTTTTCCTTTTTTGACGATTTCTCTGTAATTTGAAGTTACTTCTGTGCAGATTTTGGAGTTTGTTCGTGATGGAAACAAGTCTGTGGCTGAATTGATGGACCTTGGTAAACAGTTTCTCGGAAGGTATGATTTATGTAGTTATCTGAAGGTTAGTTTTGATTTTTGATGAATTTGAATTGGTTCCTCATGGTTAGAAATAATGCTGTTGGTTTTATTTTTTTATCTTAGGAGACAAGTTCTTCCAGCTGTTCCTAATCTTTTGCATACTGTTCAGGTATAATTTAATAATTCCTAGTGTTGAAGATTTTTTTTAGAAATCATTGTTAATTGTTTTGAAGATAATTAAGCAATTTAGCTCAATGAATTATAGAATTAAAAGACCTAAACAGATGGAGAACTTACTGTTACTTCTCCAGTTATCCAATTGCCAGCAAATGGATAGCACCTTGGTGAAATTTCGCATTGGGATTCTATCTTGAATGTGTATTGGGATTTTATTCAAAAGAAATTTGAATATAAATAAAAAAGTTTAGGTTGATGAATGTACGACTGGGCTTCTATTTCAACACATGCAGGTTGAAGGAACATTTCGTGATGGGACCAAGTTAATCACTGTCCATGATCCTATTGCTAGTGAAAATGGGAATTTGGAGCTTGCCTTACATGGTTCTTTTCTTCCAGGTACTTGCTTAATAACTTAGGATGCACTCGTTGGAATTCTATTGTTAGGTGATGGAAATGAAAGATTCTAATGCCAAATGGATTTCGGGATTCCGTAAATAAAAGAATTATTAGTATCAATGCCCATTTAACATGATACGGCATGATGAATTTTTCATTTTCATGTACCCTTATCACCCTGATTATGTTGTTGCTTCTCAAAATTTGCATGTCTAAGGTTAATGATTTTATTGCAATCTAAAATTTCCTCGGTTGGTTTTTAGTTGGGAATTTTTACTCGTTCCAACTTCCACGAGGTCTGATTGGTATGGAAAATAATTAATTGTGCAGTTCCTTCACTTGACAAGTTTCCTGGAATAGAAGCTAACGAAATTCCAGGTATGATAATATTTGGAGATGGAAATATTATACTAAATCCTGGAAGGAAAGCAGTGATTCTCAAAGTTGTCAACAGTGGGGACAGACCAATTCAGGTTTTTCTTGTAACTTATTCTTTCTGGCTTCTCATCGGATGACACATGCCTTCTGTGCAACAACTCTGTGCGCTCTTAGCCACCTTTTGTATTAATTTTTTTTAATTGTTTATCATATTTCAGGTAGGAAGCCATTATCCTTTCATTGAGACAAACAAATCGTTGATTTTTGATCGAATGAAAGCATGCGGCATGCGGCTGAACATACCTGCAGGAACAGCTACACGTTTTGAGGTTGGACTTGGTAACTTTTCTTAATCCAGTGCAGTTTATCCAACATGTGCCATATTCAGTGCATTATCAATGGCTTCTGTTCCTTAAGAACACTATTATTTTTCTGTGTTTATGCTGACATAGGAATAGAAGTATCATGCATGTCAGTTCCCTGGAATGGAATACATTCTTGTATTGTGAATGTGCCATCTTCAAAGAGAATGCTCACACATTGATCTGAAAACTTAGTCTATTTAAAAATACAGAAAGGAGATGATTAACCAAATGAGTAGAGTCTATAAAAGATCAGTTTGAAATTCCATAATACGCAACTCAATAATTATTTTAAGTTTTGATTGATGTCCTCGTAGATAACTAGTCAAGGAAGCATGTGATAACGTTTAGCACATCAAAAAAAAAAAAAAAAGATTATGCAGAAAGAAATTAACAAGCAAACTTTTTTCTTTGAATTTTATCATGTATGTTTCTTACTTGGTGTGACTTGAGTTATATGACATTATCTGTTCTTCATTGAACACTCCATGTGCATTTTACATGGTTTAAATTTTTTTTTTCTTTTCCAGCCAGGGGAGAGTAAAAGTGTGACTCTAGTAAGCATTGTTGGCGAAAAGGTGATCAGAGGTGGAAATGGCCTTATTGATGGTTCAGTGCTTCTTGTTAACCATCAAGCAGTCACAAACGCTATAACTCTGGGAGGATTTGGAAATCAGGAAGAAACAAATGCTAGGTTGTGGTTTGGCTAGTCAACCAAATTGTTTGGAGTTTATATAGCTGTCTTATTTTAGAATTGATCTTTTGCAGTGAAGGGGTAACTGGAGAAGGTTCTGCTTTCAGCACTGTTGTTTCTCGTGAGGCATACGCTAACATGTATGGCCCAACTACTGGTGACAAAATTAGGCTTGGTGATACTAATCTCTATGCTGAAATTGAAAGAGATTTCGCTAGCTATGGGGATGAATGTGTTTTTGGAGGTGGGAAAGTTATAAGGGATGGAATGGGCCAGTCATGTGGGCGTAAACCAGTTGACTGTCTTGATACTGTTATAACAAATGCTATGATAATTGATTATAGTGGAATCTACAAGGCAGATATTGGTATTAGAGGTGGTTTTATTGCTGCCATTGGAAAAACAGGGAATCCAGATATCATGGATGTTCGTGCTGATATGATCATTGGAGTAAGTTGAATTCACATTGCTTTCAAAAGTGTAAATGGGATGTCATTGACTCATATGACACTTCTGTGTTCTCCTTCATCTTCATTTATTTATTAGGCTAACATTAAGGTTATATTCACTATTAGGTTAACACTGAGGTTATTGCTGGCGAAGGCATGATTATAACTGCAGGGGCCATAGATTGTCATGTGCACTTCATATGCCCCCAACTGGCATATGAAGCAATATCAAGTGGTGAGAACATAGCTGAAATTACCTGAGCTTGAATCAGCTTGCCAAAGACCTATGCTTAAGTGTTATCATTGTATGAAACCAACATTAAAAAACAGTGCTATTTTAATACTCCCTTTCCAAAACGGACATAATAGAAAAAGTAAAAAAAACTTTCAAATTGGGAAAGTATTTGGAAGAGAAATGGTAAAAAAGTAATAAAGAAAATTGACTTTTCACTGAAAATAATGAAGTGGTCTAGTGATAACTGCGTGCAAGTCAAAAATTTAAATAACCGCCAATATATTATAAAAAATATATGCATTTTTAATATAAAACTGCAATATATTATAAAAAATATACGCATTTTTAATATAATATAAAACTGCATGTATTTTTAAAAATTTCACAATTTTTACTGTGATAGGACACTTGATTGACAGTTGAACAGTATTGATCTTTTGTCTTAATTTGCGTGAACAACTTACTTTTTCTATATAAATGATATAGAGGGAGTATTAAATTTTTTAGTTTTACTGTCCTATTGATATTCATGCTGTTATTATTAAATAATGCTATTTTGTAAATTCTCCTAGTCACTAATGCTGCCATGGTAAGACTTTTAGGCTTCGAACTGCTGTGTAACTGGACTTCTGTAGTCTGTACAAGTTGTATGGATTAGATATAAAAGTAAAATCAAATTAATATCCTTGTGAAACAACTAACAGATGTCTTATCCCAAAACTGCATGAATTGTGCAGGCATAACAACTCTTGTGGGAGGTGGAACGGGACCTGCTGATGGGACACGTGCAACTACCTGTACTCCTGCTCCATCCCAGATGAAATTGATGCTGCAATCCACTGATGACCTGCCTCTAAATTTTGGGTTCACTGGAAAAGTATGCTTGATTTTTTTTTCTTTCAATTTTTCATCTGTGCATTGACATGTATATGAGTATTCCAGGATAAACATCTTGCAAATTGTCTGGAAGAATCAATAACTCTTCCTACTCCCATTTCTCATGCTTTTTAGGGTAATGGCTCCAAGCCTGATGAGCTACGTGCAATTATAAAAGCTGGGGCAATGGGATTAAAGCTACATGAGGATTGGGGAACTACTCCTGCAGCAATAGACAATTGTTTGAGTGTTGCAGAAGAATATGACATACAGGTCTCTTTCTTGAACGGAAAAATTGAAAATCGGAGTAGCTCATTTAATGCAAATGTTTTTTTTTTATTTTTTATTTTTTATTTTATTTTATTGTGGCAGGTCAATATCCACACGGACACCTTGAATGAATCGGGATTTGTGGAATGCACAATTGATGCTTTTAAAGGAAGAACTATCCATACATATCACAGGTATAGTTGCAGCTGTGATTTCATTTTCAATTTTCACTGTGACTATTTGAATTTCAAGTGCTAATAGTGCCGTCCATAAATAGAGACTGTAAACAAATAACCATCCACTTCTGTATTTGTTTATGACACTGTATCCTTGATTTGTCGAGAAAGTAAGGAATTATAAAGGTTCCAATAGCCAATGCTCTGTTAGTTGTCATGTGTTGGTTTCACTCTTAACAGTTTTTGTCAAATTAACAGTAAGAAATTTTGCCTCTTTCGTTGTTATAAATTTTGTTTCCATTTCTTCATAGTCGCAGCCCTTTTCTCATAACTCTCCAGTATGATTAGATGTACGATATGTTGATTATTAGCATCCTTGGTTTGTCCTGAGAATGAGATCATGTGATTTTCTACTTTCTGATTAATTATATAATTTCTTCTCTTTGTTGTTAACATTGGTACTTCATTGGCCAGTGAAGGCGCAGGTGGTGGCCATGCTCCTGATATTATCAAAGTATGTGGTGAGAAAAATGTCTTACCATCTTCAACGAATCCTACCCGACCTTATACTTGCAACACCATTGATGAACATCTAGATATGCTGGTATTAAAAGATCCCAAAAGTTCTGGCACAAATTGCTTCATGGATGATTTGTTCTAAATTTGTATTGGTCACATGCAGATGGTCTGCCATCATCTTGATAAAGACATCCCAGAAGATGTAGCTTTTGCTGAATCAAGGATACGGGCTGAAACAATTGCTGCAGAGGATATATTGCATGATATGGGCGCAATTAGCATTATATCTTCTGATTCACAGGCTATGGGTCGCATTGGAGAGGTACCCTTTTTCCTCCTTTTCATATTGTTTTCGGTCCTCTTCTAGGTGCATTTTGGTTCCAATGCAAATGTAAAGAATCATAACATTCTCCTTCTGAAAGACAGTTGACTTTATTGTGCATGCGGAAAATATTATTTTCCATCATTCTATGATCTCACTATTGTTACACTTGAAATGGCAATGAGCCACTACCAATTCCTCAAATGCTTTCATATCTATGGGTTTATATTTGTAGCATTCTTAAGAGGTAAGGTTTAGATGGCTTGAATTCTTTTCTTACCAGGTCATAAGCAGAACTTGGCAAACTGCTCACAAGATGAAATCACAAAGGGGATCAGTTGGTTTTGGTGGGTCAGACAATGACAACTTCCGCATCAAACGATACATCGCAAAATACACAATAAACCCAGCAATTGCAAATGGTTTTGCTGAATTAGTTGGTTCAGTTGAGGTATGCTAGCTGGAACCTTTATGTGATGCTCGTGTCCTCCTTAACTTCCAACTCAACTTATAGATAACAACTTCTTGGCAAACTGTTATTAAATGAACTTCCTCTTCCTCTCTATCTGTCAATGTGCCTGCAGGTAGGGAAGTTTGCTGATCTTGTTCTATGGCAGCCATCTTTCTTTGGCGCAAAACCTGAAATGGTGCTAAAAGGCGGTGTGATTGCGTGGGCCAACATGGGTGATCCAAATGCAAGCATTCCCACGCCCGAACCGGTAATATACTTTTTTCTGTTATTATGATCACGACCATCTTATGTGATGGACTGCTTGGCTTGACCATGCAATGTTAGTAATTCTCTTGTTATGAACTTTTAATTGTTTAATTTTGAGATTATTAGTTGTCCGATTTTAATATTATCCTATTGCCTGAATTCTTATCAGTGTCACTGCTGGCGCTCACCTTAGTTCCAAACTAGCTTTTGCAAAAGCAAAGCTCTATATATGATCACAACAAGCTGCTGGCTTTCATATTTTCCCCAGGATTAGGAAACCATATATTCAATTGGTCCAAACAGATAGAATTGACTAGAAACTTTTGTTAATATTACAGGTGATTTCAAGGCCCATGTTCGGAGCATTCGGCAAGGCTAGCAGTGCAAACTCCATTGCTTTTGTCAGCAAGGCATGATTTTCCATCTCTCTCGAACTCTCCTTTTACTTATCGGGCTTGTGTACAAATGTACAAGGAATAAAAATTCTATTGATCTTTTTCATTACAAACAGGCTGCCGCAAACGAGGGAATAAAAGCTGCTTATGGACTGAACAAAATGGTAAAAGCTGTAGGCAACGTTAGGCAGCTCACGAAACTTAACATGAAGCTGAATGATGCCCTTCCAAAAATCACAGTGGATCCAGAAACATACATAGTGACAGCAGATAACGAGGTCCTCACCTGTGATCCTGCCACAACTCTTCCGCTTTCACGGAATTACTTCCTCTTTTAGGGTATATTATTACAAACACCACAACTTCATTAGAATAAATGCCAAATGATTTAAATTCCTTTTTCATCATTTTGCATATACATACATATCTCATGTGATCTTCTCATATGAGTAATGCATGCTAGTTCTTGTCAGTTGGGGATTCAAATCCTGATCTATAAGTTAGGTACAAGTTCACCATCAGACTATGTCTTGTTGTGCGTATTCCAAATAACAGAAATTTGGAAATTCCATTTTTTTTAACCTGTCGTATCTGGCAGGCAGAAACAAAAATATTTTCTATAGCAAAATCCAACTACTTGTGAAACTTACAGTTGCATAATTCAATAATTTTAATAGGCTTGTTTCTTTCCTTTTTTTGGTGTAAATGAGTACAAGTCCCAAGATTGTCATGTGAAACCATGTTTAGATAATATATTATACAATGCAAGTAAGTATATTTTTTATTTAATAAATGCATACATCAAATTAAATAATATTAATGTGGAGGATTTGCATTATCTCAACACAATATTGAAAATTGATTTCCAATTTTCTATGTAGATTACGTAGATACATACAAATATGCATATCCAGGGGACAACTAGATGGAATACAATTTTTTATTTTATTTTAGTTGGGAAGTAAGTATATGACAGGTGTTAATAATTTCTTTATTCTATTATTTAATAATAATAATAATAATAATAATTTCATTAAATACAGAAGTAGATGCAGAATATAAATATTTGAATATTAGTTTTTAGATATAGTGTTTGTTTTCAATTACTATTAAGCTATTTGCCGTAAAATATATATATAAAAAAAAATTAACTGTCTTTATGAAGATTTTTATGTTTTGCTAATTAATAATTGTAAGTATATAAAGAACAACGGAAGCAATGAGGATTAAGATTAAGGAGTGCAAAAGAAGAAACATATGACGTTTAATTGCATAAATATCTTTTTAATTAAATCCACGTGACTCTTGCTTTTTATTAAATTATTATAATTGTTTATATTATTTATAATTATGAACTCTTGAGATAGGACTTTTTTTCGCAAAAGAAAAGATATGGTCCAATCTCACTAAAAAATTAGTTTACTTTATTAAACTCTAATTTCTTGAAATTACTTTAATATGAACTATAAAGTTAGTTCTCGTACACACGTGATTTTATATTAAAAACCACTATTGTATAATCCAATTATATCTACTTTTCAAGATATAAAATTGGATCATTTGCAATTTTTATTTCTAAAACTTTTAATTTTAAAACTAATCTTATGAGGAAAATTCATTTAAAAAAATAAAATTAATAATAATTTTATATTTTTTTCATGAATATACGGTTAATATATTTTGATAAAATAAAATATTTATTATAAATTATTATACTTAAACTTTTTAATAAGTACTTTTATAATTTAATCTACAAAATTATATTTAATTACTAATTTTTACAAAATTTATAATAATTATTAAATTAAGGTTTTTAATAAGCAATTTTATAGTATTTAAGTCTAAGTGAAAATGAAAAATTATAGCATGAGACTTGAATTTATACATTTAGTCATCCAATATGTACTCCACCCGTTGAGAATAATAGTGCATTTACAAATTTAACCCTGCAAATAATCTTGTACCAAACACCTTCATACTGTTAAGAGTGTAAAACTGAAAGAATAAAATATTATCCCAATAATATGACAGATTTTATGTGACAAATAAAAAATAAAATAAAATTTATTGTTACTACTATGATATAAATACACTTTGCCAGCTCAAGGTTGGTAGGGAGAACATATAATTTTAGTATAAAAAATGGAATCAAATATTATGATATATGGCCATGTGTTAATATAAACATTTTTAGATCATAGTATTAAAATAAACTTTTCATATAATCGTACGTGCCATTTCAATAATTCTTCGTTAGCATGATGAACAAATATATTGTCTATTTATTTGAAATGCAAATTTTCAAATATAAAAAATATTTATCATTTTGATCAAAATCTCTTTTTTTTTTTTTTTACAATAAATATACCAAACCCCAAATCTTTAATCTAAAACATTAATATTTTACCAACTGAGAGATATTTTTATAATTTTAGTATATAATATCTTATTTTCCTTCATTTGTGATGGGACAGACCAATTTTTTTTTTTTTTTATATCTTCAAAACCTGCCTAAAAGTATTTGCTGAAATAATTAATTTCAAAATATATATATATATTTTTAGAATAAATTTCCAAAAATATATTCCACTTTCATTTTTAAGGTCCCTACTCCACTTTCTTGATCGGGATAGAAAAATAAGCGCAATTATGACTTTTTTGTTTATCCATCACATCACATTAACAAAATTATGTGATTTTTAAAAAATAAACAAAAAAAACATTATTTTTTATTTTATTTTTTAAAAAGGAAAAACGGTCTCATTATTTTCGATATGTGTATAAAATTTATTTAATAGTTATATAATAAATATATAATAATATAGTAGTTATATAATACATGTAGAATAGTAGTATAAAAATTGTATAATAAATCTGATTTTTATAATATATAAGAAATATACAATAATTATACATATTTTTTTTATTTATGACATTTTTAGTTAAATAAATGAACCAAATGTTAATTTTTTTTTAAAAATAAATTAATTAAATATCTGTTTTTCCTTCAAGTTATCATTTTTAAATAATAAAATTTTTTTCTAATTATTTTAATTGCTAATACTATTTTCCAAAAAAAAAATTCTTTTCTATATTTGTTTAGTGGAAGAAAAGGACATTTAATTACTAATAATACACCCATATAAATAAATTCATATAAACAAACTATTTTAAATTTCATTAATTTTACAAAACATGTATTGTATTATTTATTTTTATTTTTTAGAATTATTGTATTCTAAGTAATATTACAAAAATCTGTATTATTTAGGTTAAATTCTAAGTAGCTTTAAACCTATACAATTTTTTTATTTTTATAGGTATGTGTGTGGATATGACAATGCTATTTCTTTAAAAAAAATAATTAATAAATAATTTTATAGTTAGTGGACAAAAGGTTGTGTACATAAAAGTGAAATTAATAATGAACCATATAAGTAAACAAAATTGACACTCACTTATTTATTTCCCTCACTACATAATCAAATCATGGGTTAGTAATTATTTCAAGACATAATGTTAGAAAATATTAAAACTTAGTTTAATATGCAATAAATACATATTTTTAAAGACCAAATGATAATTTTAAAATTATTTTGAGTATTAAATTATAATTATAATCTTGATTACAGTAATTATCATTGCATCCGTACTTCAAACATGCATGAACATATTTGGTTGATTACATAATAATTAAAATAGGTTTGTAAATATTTTTTTAGTTTTAAAATATTATTTAATTTTTCATATTTTATAAAAGTTACCCAAATAATTACAATTATGAAAATTTAATTACAATTAAATCAATGATAACTGATTTATAAAATCCTTTATTATGAATATAATTCACTGATGATAATATAAAACCTTATTTATTAATATAAAAAACAGTCACATGAATCAGTATTACCACAAATTATCTCCTTACAGCCACCAGCTTCAATAATTATATAGTCCTTGTCGACATTACCCCTGGTTGTCAATAATATCTTCGAATCGTTTCAATATTTAATGGTAATTATATTTAGCTTTATTTTGGTTTATTTGTGGAATTTTATAGGAAAAAAATTAATTTTTTTTATAAAATTGGTTAGCACTATAAATTGAGCTGTAAGTCTATAGAATATTGAGAAAAAATACTTATTAGTCTTCGTTTTGCTCTGAAACCGAAAACATAAAAAGACCTCCATTTTCAAACACTGATTTCTATGAGTTTCAGACACTTCACAAGCTTCTGTTGTCGGTTCAATCATTTCATGCGAAAGCTTTGTCCCTTTTCTTTGCTCCTCCTAACATCCCCAACGCACTAAATTTTTCAAGGAAAAATTACTGTTTTGTCACGTCATTCGTACTCCATTTTACACCCATTTCAGTGTCTAGTGTCTTCCACGCGCCACCGTTTCTGGTGGTTCTAACCAACCTCAGAAACCTCTTTCTGAATGCAGCAGCTTGTAGAGCTGTAGTTTATTTTATTTTTTTAAGAGGGTATTATTTAGAAGGACAAGGAGATGTATGCATTGAAGCAAATATCTCCTTTAAAGTCAAATTTCACTTCTCCGGCGGTAGGCGTTGCCGGTAAGAATGGCGTTAAGTTGATGTCTCGAGTGCCGGTTTCACGAGTCAATTACGGTGGCGGTTTGATCCGGGCAGTGCTGAGCAGAGAAGACAAAAGTGTAGAATCTTCTGACCCATTATTGCCTTCTTCTTCTCCTCTTCCTCTTTCTTCAGATGGGAAAAAAGGAAAAGGAATTAAAGTAAGAGCAGTGATTACAATAAGGAAGAAATTGAAAGAAAAGATCAATGAGAAATTTGAAGATCAATGGGAGTATTTTGTTAATGGAATTGGTCAAGGAATTTTAATTCAACTTATAAGTGAAGAAATTGACCCAGGTTAGTTAAAAATCTTAATCTTGATTATAAAGTTTTAGTCCCGATTTTATATTGCTAATTCCCAATTATTGGATTGTTTTGTTCTTATTGTAATATAGCTACCAACTCAGGAAAAAGTGTACAATCTAATGTAAGAGGGTGGTTACCAAAGCCATCAAGCCATGTTCATATTTTTGAATATGCTTCAGATTTCATAGTTCCATATGATTTTGGCAAACCGGGAGCTGTTCTTATTACCAATCTTCATGGGAAGGAATTTTACTTAGTGGAAATTGTTCTTCATGGGTTTAATGGAGGTCCTTTTTTCTTCTCTGCAAATACATGGATCCATTCCCAAAAAGATAACCCTGATAGTAGAATTATCTTTAGAAATCAAGTAAGGAATTTGGTTTCTTTGATTGTTTTGTTTGTTTGGCAAGTTTTGGTTTATCTAAAATTGTTCTCTGTAATTGAATTGTATAGGCATATTTGCCATCACAAACACCTCCTGGGATTAAAGATCTTCGGCGTGAAGACTTGCTTAGCATTCGGGGTAATGGGAAAGGCGAAAGAAAACTACATGAAAGAATTTATGATTATGCTACTTATAATGATTTAGGTAATCCTGATAAAGGTGAAGATCTTGCTAGACCAGTTGTGGGAGGTAGTGAAGCTTTGCCTTATCCTAGGCGATGTAGAACAGGCAGGCCTTCAACTAAGACTGGTATAGAACTCTTTTGCCCTCATTGGAATGAATATATTAGGATTTTTAGAATTCCTAATAAGTTGGTTTGCAAATGAATTTAATGTGTTTGAAATAACTAACTTAAAATTCAAATTCCAAGTTTTTGCTTTTTTTTTTTTGGTCTTCCAAACATAAAAAAGTGGACTTACAAATGAATTCCTCAAATTTTTGTGAAGTTAATTTATTCCAAAGGGTCCCTTAAAGAATTTTATTGTTTGTTATTTATGTTCTTGACTTTACATTTTGCTTGTTGTACTAATTCTAATTGGTTAACTATGCAAATTAAAATTTCTTTAGATCCACTTTACGAAAGTAGGATTGAGAAGCCACATCCAGTGTACGTTCCTCGAGACGAAACTTTTGAGGAAATCAAACAGCACACTTTCTCTGCTGGAAGGTTGAAAGCTTTACTACATAATCTCATTCCTTCTATTACTGCTGCGTTGTCGAGCTCAGATATTCCCTTCACTTGCTTCTCTGATATCGATAAGTTATACAACAATGGTCTTCTCTTAAGAGCAGAAGAGAATAAAATAGTTCATCCTGTTATGGGAAAAGTTGTGAAACAAGTTCTAACTGTTGGTGAAAGGTTATTGAAGTATGAAATCCCGGCTATTATAAAACGTACATATTTTGGTCCTTCCTTCTATTTTTCTTCCTTTGATCATAATAAAGTATATGTTTTTAAAGCCAAGTTTGCTTATCCTGACAATATATATGTTCTCAGGGGATAGATTTGCTTGGTTGCGTGATAATGAGTTTGCTCGCCAAACTTTGGCTGGGGTCAATCCGGTGAACATTGAGCTTTTGAAGGTAAAATTTGGTACTGTATTATTGAAATTCTGTTCTTGATATTTAAAGATTGCAAATTTAGCCATTTTGATTTGTTGAATCCTTGGATTGTGTTCTATCATTGCACAGGAATTTCCAATTTGTAGCAAACTAGACCCGTCTATATACGGTCCTCCAGAATCGGCACTTACAAAAGATTTAATAGAACAGGAACTTAACGGAGTGAGTGTAGAAAAGGTATGTGAGAACTCTGCATATTATTACATATTACATCTACCTTACATATATTTGATAAAAAGTCACCTTCTACTACTACATTTTTGCCTCTTTTTCTTTCCTTTTGGTTTGCTGTTTTTCTTTTCTTTAAACAGAAAAAAAAAATGTACTTTTCTGAGTTCATATGATGCTTGATACAGGCAATTGAGGAAAAGAGGCTATTTATACTGGATTACCATGACATGTTTTTGCCATTTCTCGACAAGATGAATTCTTTGCCCGGGAGAAAAGCTTATGCCTCAAGGACAGTTCTGTTTTATAATAAATCTGGTATTCTGAAACCAATAGCTATTGAGCTTTCACTTCCTCCAACACCTTCCTCACCCAGCAATAAATCTGTGTACACTCATGGGCATGATGCTACATCACACTGGATTTGGAAACTAGCCAAAGCTCATGCTTGCTCCAATGATGCCGGAGTCCATCAGCTCGTAAATCACTGGTAAGAGAATGGTTTCAACTCCACGGCATTATAAATTTTACTCCTGTTTGATTTAGTTAGCGAAAATTGTCAAATTGCAAGGTCGATTCACGTCGAAAAATTTTCTTTTCAGAAAAGTTAAAATTTAAATTTAAGTGTGAAATAACAATAATGCCCTAAATCCATGTTATAACCGAACATGTGTGGACTCCAATCACAAACATTTTCACTTCAATCTCTCCATGCTAAGGAGTAAAATAGGAAAATGTTGTGATTTTCTGTCAAAGATGGAAGAAACTTGCTCTCACTTATTTCACGCAAGTTGCATAAGAATCAAAGCATTTGGACTTATATTGTTTTGGTAATTTTGGAATTTTCAGGTTGAGGACTCATGCTTGCATGGAGCCTTATATAATTGCAACTCACAGACAACTTAGTGCAATGCATCCAATTTACAAGCTGCTCCATCCTCATATGCGGTATACACTAGAAATTAATGCACTTGCAAGGCAAAGTTTAATAAATGGAGGCGGTGTGATTGAGGCTTCTTTTGGTCCGGGAAAGTATGCCATGGAGATTAGCTCTGCAGCATACAAGAGTTTGTGGCGGTTTGACATGGAAGCATTGCCTGCAGATCTTATTCGCCGGTAAAATTATAATGCATTTTTCAATTCCTCAAATCCTCTTGTTTCCTGTCTTACCTCTGAAGTACCATTTTAAATATGTCCTGCCTAGTGTCTTTCTCACTGTGTATAAGTTAGTCAAACCAACTTATAAGCAGTATTTTAACTTATAAGGAGTTAGTTGGAGTGTTATGAAAATTTATAACTTGCAAGCAGATAAAAAATAAGCGGTAAATACCTGCTTATTTTTCAGCAGCATTAAAAAACCAAGATACCCTTATAACTTCCATATAACAATACAACTGCCCTGCTTAAGTTTTTTAGTAACTTTTAACTATTTAGCAGCTTTATAAGCGCTATTTATAAGTTTTAAGAAATACTTAAGTTACTGATTTTTACATTTAAAGTAACGCTTTTTGACTTATTTTTAAGCAATTTATAATTAGAAAATAACGTATACAGTACAGAATAAGTTAATATCATTCTTGACCTTCTTGCATCACTAACACTTGGTCAATTGTGATGAATTTTCAGGGGCATGGCAGTGGAGGATCCTTCAATGCCCTGTGGTGTGCGACTCATAATCGAAGACTACCCCTATGCTTCAGATGGACTCCTTATCTGGTCAGCCATCAAAGAATGGGTAGAATCTTATGTAAACTACTTCTACTCAGAACCCAATTCAGTCAAATCGGATATCGAGCTTCAGGCATGGTGGGATGAGATCAAGAACAAAGGTCACTATGACAAAAGGAAAGAACCGTGGTGGCCTAAACTCAAAACTAAAGAAGACTTGTCTGAAATACTAAATATAATCATTTGGATTGCATCTGGTCAACATGCAGCTATAAATTTCGGGCAGTATCCTTTCGGAGGGTATGTTCCTAATCGTCCTGCCATAATGAGAAAACTCATCCCTCAAGAAGAAGACGAGTCCGAATATGAGAAATTAATAGTAAACCCTCAGCATTTTTTCTTATCATCTTTGCCAACTCAACTTCAAGCCACCAAAATAATGGCTGTCCAAGACACGTTGTCAACTCATTCCCCAGATGAAGAGT
The DNA here is from genome assembly GCA_948099555.1 of Croton setiger. Lineage (NCBI taxonomy): Eukaryota > Viridiplantae > Streptophyta > Magnoliopsida > Malpighiales > Euphorbiaceae > Croton > Croton setiger. The sequence continues at coordinate 138,293 of CANUEY010471668.1, read as the reverse complement.
ACTTAGGTCAGGTAAATCAGTTAAACAGCCATTGGATAAATGATTATGAAATCCAACAAATGTTTAACAAATTCTCTACTCGGTTGTCCGAGATAGAAGAGATCATAAATAAGAGAAATAAAGATGCCCGTCTGAAAAACCGAAGTGGTGCAGGTATTCCACCTTATGAATTGCTTCTTCCTTCTTCAGGTCCGGGGGTAACAGGCCGCGGAATCCCTAATAGTATCTCCATTTGATGTGGTTTGAAATTAATGTATAGTTCTGGGTTCATAGAAGCTGGTTCGGAAAATGTTTATTGGTGTAGTGGAAGTTATGTATGTAGGTACTTGGTAGTATTTGGGGGAAAAAGAGGTACTAGGTAGTATATTTTTTAGTGCATGTGCCATTGGCATTTCCTTTGTCAAATGTTTATCTTTTTCATAATATTCTGCAATAAATTTACTATAAAGTTTTGGACTAAAGCACATTGCAGATTATACTACGTATTGTTTTGCAATAGAAGAACAATCACAATTATATGGGTTATATAAACTTTTCATGATTAATCTTTTTTTTTTAAACAAAAGATAAAATATTTCATGATTAATCAATCATTTATCAGAAAAGCTAAATAATCCTTAGATATTTTTATCATTTGGTCTATTTGTGAACAAAAATTTAGTTTGGTTTAAATGTAAGAGAAATATGATGAGATGAAGGCACCATGAATTAGTACAAACCAAATTTAAATGATATTGGCTAATTTAATTAATTGATGACCCCCAAAGTTCATGTAATGTAATGGTGCCTCTTATCTTTATGACTCATTCCTCTCTCTTTTGTAATTACATTTAAGTCCTTATAATTATCTCATGCTTCTACTTTTCAGTTTTGAGGAGCTCATCTCCTGCCATAAAATTATACTTGATGCAATGGAGGTAGGCTCAATTCTGCTTCCAATTCGCTGTCTAGTGTAATTTAACATTAGAAATAAAATAATAGGAAACCAATAGATAGTGGATATTCTTCATTGTAATATAACTTTAAACAATTTGGTTTCAATTGAAATGAAAATTTATGTTTAAAGCTAAATAATAATAATAATATAAAAAGATTATCCTGTAATTAGTTTTTCATGAACTCAATAAAATATGAAAATTTCACAACTTCGAGCTATTACTTGTTAGAAGAAGTTTGATTAACTCTCTCCTTAGTATCTTACCAGAAGCATTCTTTGGTACTGAATCGACAAAAAGTACCTTTCGTAATTTCTTGTATGGAGCAACCTGTAGCCAACATTGTAACAATTGACTGAGAAAAAGTATTAATTCTAATTCCTAATCATCATTATAGGAATAACAAAGGTGTATTACCTGTTGAGCAATAAAATCCTTAATTTGTGTTTCGCCAATGGTGCTTCCACGTTGTCGAACCACAAAGGCCACTGGTACCTGACCTGCCTCATCATCAGGATACCTGTTCATTTATATGTTTTTTCAGATTTGGTATATATTTCACAGCAAATCCAGAAATGGCTTCCAATCAAACAAAAAAAAAAAAAAAAACCCAAAAGTTTATGAGATTGGAGAGGAGAAAACACATACGGAACTACTGCTGCTTCAACAACATCAGGATGGGAGTGAAGCAGCTGCTCAAGTTCAGCTGGAGCAACCTATATATATATATATATATATGTATATATATAAAATGAACATTTACAATGATAAATCAAGCTAAAAAAAGAAACAAATAAACAACAATGGCACAGTTACTTAACCTGATAGCCTTTGTATTTGATTAATTCTTTGATTCGATCCACGAAAAAGAGGAAACCTTCATTGTCAATATAACATAGATCACCAGTTCTCAACCATCCATCAGAATCCAAAGTTTTAGCGGTAGCTTCTTCGTCATCGACATAACCTATACTATAGTAAAAACACACCCAAAAATGAATCAATCATACAGTACCAAAAATTTAATGAAAGGAAAATTAATTTTGCCGAAGACATAAACTTACCCTTCATAACTGTTGGTCCTCTAAGCCAAAGCTCACCGGTAAAGCCAGGTAGCAGAGAAATTCCAGTATCAGGATCAACAATCTTTGCTTGGCTATTAGGCATAAGCTTTCCTGTTGCCCCTATCACTTGCCCTTCTTCAGGACCTACTGTCCCAAACATTCTGCCTGTTGTTTCAGTTAACCCATATGCCTTCATAATCATTAACACCTAGTTAGCACTTTCTAACGATCTCAATCTAAAAATTTAATTTCTTGTTTGATATAAATGAATTTTAGTAGAAGTTTCTGTTTAATTTATGGAATGTTTAATGCTGTAATAATGATTAATAATACATAATTTCTTAATTACAAAACCTGACCAAGAATCACGTTCGGGAACCGTTGTCTGAAAAGCTCAACTACGCTCTTTCTAACCGGAGCTCCGCCGCAACCGATTACTTCAAGAGAGCTCAAATCATAACCGTCCAAAATTCCATGATCCTTCGCCATTGCAACAACTATCGGCGGAGCTAGTGCCATATGAGTAATCCTAAACTCCTGTGTTGCTCTCAACATTGTTTTCATATCAAACCTTCTCATTGACACCGTCGTTTCACCCGTTGCCACTGCTCGGGAAAAGTACCCCAAGCCGTATATATGGAAAAATGGCACCGCACAAAAGTTAACTGGAGGTGTTTTCCGTACCGTACGAAACGCATTACCTACAGCCACTATCGCCGTGAAATTGCGATGAGTCAACATCACTCCTTTGACTCTCCCTGTAGTACCGGAAGAGTAAAGAATAGCGGCCGGATCCGATTGTAAAACTTCATCTCCTTCAAATTCTGTAGTGTCCTGACTCCAACTCGCCATTAAAGAATCAAACTCGGGAGAATCTATGATAATCGTTCGGGTATTGGAGATTTTGTGAGCGGAATCCGACATAGCAAACGCGAGTACAGGTTTCGAGAGTTGAAACTGGTGAAGAATCTCCGATTTCGAGCTGGCCGGATTACCAGTGGAGACGATAACGCCGAGAGAGAAGAGAGCAAAACAGAGTATTGGAATGTCGAGTGAGTTAGGAGAGAGAATGAAAACAACATCTCCTTTTTTAAGTCTAAGACGGTGGTGAAGAGAAGAGGATAAGCTTTTCACACTGAGAATGAATTCATTAAAGGAAATAAACCGGTAAGTGACGGCGTCGATTAGAGCAGTGGTGTTCGGTGGCGGAGGAAAATTGCGGAGAATAGAGAAAGCAAATTGAGTTACGGAAATTGCGGCAGAGGGTGGAGGAAGTGGAAGTTGAGGTCTAAGGCTATGGAAGATTTTGGTGTTTGAACAGAATCCATTCCTAGAATCGACCGAGTCGCTTTCTGTTCGGTTCTCCTCTGCCATTTTTGGTGCTTAATGGAAAAAAGTAAGGAGTATTTCCGTTACCGTTTCTGGTTTTCTTTTGTTCGGTTCATTTTTTCAGGGCGGGAGAAAATATTCCGTTTTGGCGGGTGGGTAAGGCGAAAAGCACGAGGAAGTACAATAGAAATTGTAGTTAGGATAGCGCCACGTGTTATCTAACTACACACCCAAAAATCCTCAATGTCCTTTTGGGCTTCGGCTTTTGGGCTCTAGGGAAATAGCCCAATATATGAAATACGTATTAGGAGAATAATTTTTTAGTTTAATTTTAGAGTAAGAATTCCATTTTATTTTAATTTGAAAATAATCATTTATAAAAATAATATAAAAAATAATATTTAGTTAATATTTGTATTATTATTTTTCCAAGTATAAAAAAAATATTGAATTGCTTTATACAGTTTTTGTACTACTATTGTATAAATTATTGTTCAATTACAATTGTTGTATAACTATTGTACAGATTTTGTACCAAAATTATACCGAATCCGTTTTTCTTATTTTTTTTAACAAAAATTTCAAAAATAATATTAAAATTTAGTAAATTTATTTTTCTTATTTTTTACTTCCTGTTTTTATCAAATTAAAATAAAAAGTGAATCTGTTTTTATATATATTACATAGGTATAAAGATAGTTATTTAAAGTAAAATAATAGGAAATAGGAAGAGGCAGGGAGAGATAGAGAAAAATCATAGGAAATAGGGACATTTATACCTTTTTAGGATAAAAATTTAATACAATAAGAAAAAAGGACACTTTTAGGGTATAGATGGTGGATATTTATTGAATTTTTAGAAACCTAAGTTTTTCCGGGGGTGTATTCCAGCCAATTCAATTTTTATGGCAACTTTTTTCCATTGATGCTCAACGGAAAACGATGAAATCCGATCAGATATATGTTGGAATCATGTGGGCTACCATAGACAGCCTGAATCTGAAACTCATTGGATATTCTCCAAATTCATTAGAAAAATTGAAAACGTCAGGCTTCCATTATCGTTGGTGAGGAAGCTTTGAATACCGATGGATATTGGTCAAAAATAAATGAAAATTAATCGAAAACAACTTGAAAGCAAGATTACCAACAAAAAACAACTAAAAACTGAACGGAAACAGCTTAGAAAATGATCAAAAGTGAATTTCAGGCGGCGGAGACCATAAACTTTGAACATATTTGTGGTCTAGCGACAAATATGAGGGTACCAAACGACTCACCAACGCGAAAGTTTTCGACTAGTATCCTTCGATCGCCGATCAGATGCTTCTGGCAAAGGAGGTGACGACGGAAACCTAGCGTCAATCATCTTCTTCGACGACTATCTTCTTCTCCGTCTGTAATTTATAAATTTATAGATTTTCAATATTTTTTATATGGCCAAAAATGATTTTTAAATTTAAGTATGTTTCTTTTTTGTAACTAATTGTCCTTTTAATGTAAAAATAAACTTTATCTTTTCTCATATATATATATATATATATATCACTAAATTTTTGGGTTCATATAGTCTCCAAATTATCAAATATAACATTTTTATGAAAGAAAAAAAAATTATGACAAACGATATAAATAATTCTTTTTAAATTTTTAAAAATGAAAAATAATTCTCTCAAATTCCTCTTATCACTAAATGCTCATAACTTATTTATAAAATGTTTATAAAAAGTTTGTAAATTATTCATGATCATCATAACATGTTCATATTCTATTCATAAAACTTTTATAAATTGTTCATATTTTGTTCAATAATTTTCACATTTTTTGGCCAAAAAACTATAAAGGGGACTTTTTTTGACCAAAAACTTTAAAAGAATGTTATTTCTTGATCAGAAACTTTAAAAGAGTCTGTTTTATGGTCAAAAAATGATTATATGTGTTTAAATTTTTAAAAATGGGCTATATATGGGTTTTTTCTAACATTAATTGGCTATTTATTTTTAATTTTGATATTTTAGTTGAAATTAGTTGTATTTTTAATTTAAAAAAAATAATAAATATTTATTTATTTAAAATTATTTAAAATTTTTGCATACAATTTCTTTTTTCAAAATTAATCTTATTTTTTACGTTTGCAATATATTAACTAAAGTATTTAATAATGCATTCTAAATATAATTCAATTTCACAATATTCTTTAAATGATGTTATTTTTTATACATAACATTTAAATTAAGTTGTAGATGTAAAAATAGAGTATTAGAAAAATAAGCTGTCAATGTTTTGTTAGAAAAATTAAAAAATAAAATAATTAGTAACTATTTAAATAATTTAACGTGGTTGTAATAATGAATTTTGGTACGCAATTTATACACACTATTAAAATAGTTTTCATTTCATTTTTTTAAAAATTGTTTTCATTTTATTTATATTTTAAAAAATTAATAATTTTATTTATTATAAATTCATTGCTTAAAAAATGGAAAAGGATATATTTGGTTTGAAGATCCAATGATCATATTCAAATCTAAAATGAACTTTATCAAATCTCACCCTTAACTTATTGTTGATGTTCAAATTTCACCCTTGATCAGATTTTTTGTCCATAAATGAAAAATTTGCGAAACTTTGAAGATTTTTAATAATAGAAATTAAATATACATGACTTATTAAATATCTTTAAAAACTATATGGACTAAACTTAACTTTGGTCATCTTCATCAAATGAATCCTAGCCTACTCGACCCTTTCACCGCCATCTCTCTCCATTTCTGCCCGTACGATGGTAGATTATATCTCTGACTTCAGGGTTTTGCAAGTATTCCGGCAACCATTGACGGGTAATCCATATCTTCACGATTACAAACCTCAGTGATAGACCTTGTTCGACGTAACATCTTTGAAATCACAAACTTTTTTTTTTCTTTTCCGATTTCTTGCTTTTCAATTCCAAATCAATAACCAAAAACCAGAGAACTTATGGTTTTGGCTTTAGGCAAGATATGTTAGTCAAGTAAACCCAACAACCACTTAAATCATCTCCCAAATAAAAACCACCAAAAAATCTAACCAAAAGTTGAAACTCATTTTGGTAAAACCAAATTTGCATTCTGTTAGTCCTTAGTTAACAAATTTAAAGTCATGAAAAAAACTTACCAATTCACGTCATGTCCATCGAGTCATAAACATATTGATTCCATTGCGATATTGCTATGTGTGGCAATCGGACATGGGAGGGTTGAGAGGCACAGCACCACCGCCACATAACCCGGACAGACAAATGAAGGCCGCTAGGAAATAATCCAGATGTTGGTGAGTCCTTCGGGTCAACAGAATCGACGTTTGTTGGCCGGAGACGAAGAAACTCACGGGTCTTGGGTTCGGATTAAATGATCTGAAGACATCAGATGCAATAACTGAGGCTTTCCGGTGGTTAGACAAAGGAAAAAGTGACACCATAGTACACCCCTCGGCGAGAGCTTCCATTTGGTATGTTAATTATTGCCGATCTGAGCGATTTCCGGATATGGTGACGGAGGCAGCGACGAGGTGGGGAAGCGGTCGGTGGCTGATTAGTTAAGTAGGCTAGAGTTCATTTGAGAAAGATGACCAAAGTTAACTTTAGTCCCTAAAGTTTATAAACTCATTTAATAAGCCATGGATATTTAGTTTCTATTATTAAAAATCCTCAAAGTTTCAAAAGTTTTTCCTTTATGGACAAAATCTGGTCTAGGGTGAAATTTGAAGGTCAACGATAAGTTGAGGGTGAGATTTGATAAAAGTTTGTTTTAAAGGGAAAAACAAACTTTGTATTACAACAATAAAACTACAAAACACAAATTATAGTATTCATTCATTAGTATGAATATCTATATAAAAAATAATAAAATTACCAAAAAAATATCATGATCTCCTAGAATCATAACTATCTCATCATATGCTCCCTACTTCATCGAGATCGATGATCCATATCTCAAATTCATCAACGTCCCAAGTCAACCCAAATAAGCAAACACATTAGCCATACAATATACTCACTTGCATATGATTAATATGCTTGCTTGCTTAGCATAATATTATTGATTACTTATTTCCCTTTTTTTCCAAATGTCATGATACAAATACAAGTCAATGAGCTTTTGACCGGCAAACCAAAAATATCCACGCCACCACCACCACCACCACCATCTCCACCGCTGTAGTTACCAACTTGCCTTTTTCTTTACCAAAAAATTTCTCCAAAGAAACAAACTTTACACTGTAAAAATTATCATGGCGGATCCTCACATTAACGTACAAATTGATCAACCTCCTCTGATTCCCGCTCAAGCCCCTCTTCTCCCTCCAACTCAAAATAACATCCATCATCACCGGCGGCTGGAAAATCAAGAAACTGAACTTGATAAGGTTCTTAATGGGTTAGAGGCATTTCTCACTGTTCTGGGTTTCAACCAGTTTTCTGTTTTAAGCTTTGTTACTTCTTGGACTGCTTTTATATTGGTAGGTGTGGTGGTTCCTGTTCTAATACTGGAGCTCTCAAAATGTAAAGGGGACTGTAGTAATTACCAAATTAAGGATTTTGAGCTCGAAATTGTATTATCTCAGGCTTGTTTGGGTGCTGTTTCTTTGGGTTGCGTTTCTCATAATCTTTGCAAATATGGGTTAAGAAAGTTCCTCTTTGTTGACCGCTGTAATGTCCAAACTATGGCTCGGTTTAGCCACTTGTATATTCGACAGCTTAAGGTAATTCTTGGTTACTCTTTATTTCAATATCCTAACTGAGTCATATTTGCTTAATTTTGTTTATAAATTAAAACCCATGTTTTAGAATTTTGTTTGATTCTGCAATTTTGTTTTTTGTAGAACTTTCATGTTTCATTGGAATTTGATTTATATTTTGCTAAATTACTGGTAGATCATGTCAATTTCCCACCATTTGCTTAATCTAAAGAGCAAATTTTGGTTAACATTCTATCAAGCAAAGGATCAAATGTATATAAATTATTTGAATTCAACTCCGAAATTGAAAGTATTGAACTTTTTACTGTAAAATACCCTTTCGTGTTCTTATTTTCATATTCCCTTCTTCAATTTCATTCTATTAAAATCTGAACCTACCTCACTTCCAGTCTAGTGTATTCTGTCTGTGTACAAGCTTGATTTGTGTTTATGCCATATTAAATCCTTACATTTTATCTTGAACGAGTTGGAAAATTCTGTCATTTTAAGTCAGTGATTATTACTGGTAGGAAATTATGAAATCTGAATTGTCTTATCTCCCCCACAGGATTCTTTAGGCTTGATGGTATTTTGGTCGCTGACATGTTTCGTTCTGAAAGTTGGGCGAGAAGTGATTCGTTTAGTATATGTTCAACAAGCATCATGGTGGTTATCGTCTGCAACTTTGTTTGGTCTGATTTTATCATGGAGTTATGTGACTACAATATCTTTATCAGCCAGCATTCTGTTTCATCTTGTATGCAATTTACAAGTCATTCACTTTGATGACTATGCAAAGCTCTTGGAAAGAGATAATAACGTTTTGGTATTTATTGAGGAGCATATGCATCTCCGGTATCACCTTTCAAAGATAAGCCATAGGTTCCGGATTTTTCTCCTATTAGAGCTTTTCGTTGTCATAGCCAGCCAAGCAGTGACACTTTTCCAAACTACTGGGTTCAGTGAGATGATTACATTTATTAATGGAGGTGATTTTGTTGTAAGTCCTACATTTCCAATTTCTTATCTTGTGATTTCTAGATGAACAACTAGAGCATCCATACAACTGATCCCAAGGCTTGATGCTGTTGTTATATGATCTCTAGATGAACTACTAGAGATCCATTCAGCCGAACCCAACTTATTTGGGAGTAAGGCTTGATGTTGTTGTATTATGATCTCTAGACAAACAGCTAAATGATCCATACAACTGACCGGAACTTATTTGGGACTAAAACTTGACATTGTTATTGTTTTATGATCTCTAGATGAACGTTGTTAAGGTTTGTCACTTAAACTGGCGACATTTTTCTGAAATTTTCAGGTTTCTTCCATGGTCCAAGTGGTTGGGATAATTCTTTGTTTACATGCTGCAACAAAAATATCTCATAGAGCTCAAGGTATTGCCTCTATAGCAAGTAGATGGCATGCTTTGGCGACATGCAGTTCACTTGATTCATCTCAAGGGAGAATGTCAAGTAGTTCAGGAAATTTGGAAGCTGCAAGTTCACCAAACTTGCTACATATGAGTTGCTCTGATAGTGATTTGGAGTCGATGGATTATATAGCAGTGCCAACGAATTCGCAGTTGGTATCCTACATGTCGACATATCAGAAAAGGCAAGCCTTTGGTATGGACAAAAATCATTTTTATTTCTATTTTTTATCGAGTAATTTCATATCATGTGCTATACTCCCACAGTTCACTTTAGACTAATGCTATATATACTAGAGACATTTTAAATCTTATTTATGAATTTGCCTGTGCAGTAATGTACTTACAGAACAATCCAGGAGGAATCACTATTTTTGGTTGGATAGTAGATCGTTCCTTAGTTAACACAATCTTCTTCATCGAGCTTACTCTGGTAACATTTGTGCTAGGAAAGACCATAGTCCTTTCCTCTGAATGATGATGATATCAAGCTTCCATGTCGAAAGATCACTTGACAAATCAACTGATGCCTACAAAACCCGCGAAAAAGGGTTACTGTTTTCATATGCCAGATCGATCTCCATAATGTTGCTCATGGAAAAGAAGAATCATTCTCATTCTGCGCCAACATGAAATGGTTGACCGAGCAATGAAGAGTTTTGAGTCAGAAAGAAGTTCCTGACATTTTTTTTTAGCTACAAACTAAGAGCAAGCTCTTCTGCGGAACAAACTTGAAAGACATACCCATACAAGTTTTATTTTTTGTAAATGGGCTTCTTATTTTCTTATGTTTCTGTTTAATATGTACTATTTATTTACTTTGAGTAAAGGATTCAATGAAGAAAAGGAAGGAACATAATCAAAAGTACTTGTCTTTCGACTTAATATCACTATATCTAGGATGCTAAATACTTGGCGATGAATTGCTAGTTTTCCCTCCAAGATTCGAAGCTTTTAGTATAATTAATGAGAAGTAGTGCTGAAGGTTCAATGTTTGAAGCTTCAGCTCTGCCAATTTGAACATAAGAATTTGATCGCAGACAATACCCGGAAGAATCCTCTATAATAACATTCTAATTCTGTGCTTACAGATCCAAATACCATGACGATTTAATTGAATCCAAATGCACAGGCAGTGGAAGTCGTTATGAATCATAATCAATTCGACTGAAACATAATTTACTTTCTAGCTCTACAATTAAATGATGGTTGGTTTTATGGTGTATGAATTGAAGTTGCAAGTCCAATTTCCTCCTCCACAAAACCCTAGTAACACCATTAATACATTGGTCCAGGAATGATCAGAATCAGAAGAAGCAGCAGATGATGTTTGGTTTTCTGGTGTAGAAACTGAAGTTGTAATTGCAATTTCCTCCTTATTTTGGATAGGTTCTTTCCCACGAAACCCTAATAACACCATTAAACACTGCCATACATAGGTTCAAGAACAAGGTGAAGCAGAAGCATACTGATGGTCCATTATGGTATCATCAGAAGTTGGATGGCGGTCTTCTGGTGTGGTATCGGTGGGAACAGGATCTGAAGTCAGTGGCAGTGGCGGAGCTGAAATTTTGACTATTTTGCTTTCATTTCTTTTCCAAAGAAATAAAAATTGTTAAAGCTCTAATATCTCCATTCATAGAGTCTAATAATGTTTTGTATGGTTGTGCAAGGAATAAGAAGGCCAAGCTTACGTCAAATATATATATATTTAAATTTTTTCCAATTTTTTATATATATTTTAATCCGAAACTGTTTTATATTTTTGTTTAGTTCTTTGTTGATTTCTATAATTATGGAAAAATAATTAATTATTTGCAATTGTAATTTATTTGATTTTTTATGATAGGTATTTGATATTTTTTAAAATATTAAATTAATTTTAGACAAATCAGAGCTTGAACCATAATTAAAATCATAATTCATATGAGATCATTTCAAGTTAATATTAAACAATTAACGTAGAAATTTTAAATATGAAAATTACCAAATAATTTTATATATTAATTAAGCAAAAAATTATAACAGTAATTAATAATTAATAAATAATTCAATTTTTTTTATCAAATTTCATATGAAGAAAGTACTAAAAAAAATCCTAGTACTTGTTATATTGCCACATAAACAACTATCTTTCTTATATTGTGCTATGTCATCATTAAAGACATAATTTTTATATATTTTAATAGATATATCTAATGCATTTTTATAAATTTTAAAAGTGCATTTAAGGAAATCTTATATTAGTTAAACTTTAATTTTTTAATAATTGAATCAATATGAAAAGTTTTTTTTTCTTTTTTTTTTTTTAATATAAGTTAGTATTATACAACATCATAGAATAAGAAATTAAGAATTTTTTTTTTTTTTTTAGAAGATGTTTCTGGTCAATTGACAAACTAAAATTCAAAATTAAAACAGGTAGCAATTAGCACATTTCATTACGCAAGGCTTAAATAGTTGTTTACTGTCACTTTAAATAAGATTCCAATAACATAAACCCAGAACAAACCATCCATCCATATCCATCTCCTGTGTTCAACAGAAAAAGACTATCGATCAATCTCCGCTAGCACAGCCCCTGCAACCGCAATGGACACACTCAATCACCTTTTCTTCTCTCAAGTTCTTAGGCACCCGGCAAACACAGGTAGTTGCAAAGTTGTGATCTCGCGGTTGTATGCATCTTAAGCAACACAGCCGCTCATAACCTGGCTGTAATTCAAACAAACCCACAAAATTAACGAAAACTAAAGATTTTTAAAGAAAATAAGAAGAGAACACTAAATAATATAGAATGCAGTTTCAACTTATTGTAAGCCTAACCTTCTTCCACTTTGCAATCAGATTACGGTCAGCATAGCCTTGATCCAAACAAAACTCATATAACTCCTTGGATATTTCCTTTCTACGGTGATAAAGGTCGAAGATATAGCGGCTCTTCTGATGTGCTATTTTAAAGATAGGCCACAAAGTCTCACATTTTCTCTTCCCATCGTGTGTGTCATTCTCAGCTGCTCAAAACAATTCAAGCTTGGCCACTGTTAAGTGTGCTCGCCAATAAAATAAGAAACACAATGAAATGAGGAGGTTTTAAAAATCATTTAGCATTCTCTTAAAAATATGAAGTTATGAGGTTGTGAAAGCACCAACCTTCTCTCATTTTTGCTTGTAGTTCGAGTAAAGTAGGCTCAATCAACTCCCATCCCTCAGGATACTTGACACGATTTGTCTTGACCTTTGGCATATTTTCTTTTATCTGAAATCAAAAGTCAGCATTAGTTAGAAGAGAAGCTTATTCAACTTATGCGCATTATGGGGTTGCCCATAAATGTTAATACAGAGAACGTCGTTCTACAATCAGCATTCTGACTCGTATTGTTAAAAATCATCACATTCATTTCTCATACAAACCAGTTTTTGAATATGTCAACGAATCATACAGAAGTGAGCATTCTGTTGCCGACATGATTACAGAACTGCAATAATGGTAATTCGTAACTGAATTCTTCAAAATTGAAAAACAATAACCAGCATTTTGGTAACTGATTGACCCAATTCATACATAAAGAAGACAGAAACTGGTTTTATAATTGCATGTATCTCACCTAATAGCCAGTACTTCTGCATTGCCTTATACAAGAAACTCAACCCAAATTAACATAAAAGCATTTCTAGTACATCAATTTGCAATGCCACTTATACAACAGCTGACTGATACTTCTCATGTTTATCTGTTGTTTTCAAGGATTAAATCTGTTCTAATTGTTAGAAGCCAACTTAATTGTCCAAACCTTTTTTTACTGATTTATATGTAGCAGTCAAAGATCAATCCTAAAGCCGCAAGAGACCCCAAAAACGTAGCAGAAATTGTATAATCATACAGGTTTCAACATTAAATAACCCCTATTTCGATAAATCATACTAGTTACTTTGACTCAACCATATATGAATTATGAAGTGAGTTCAATAATCAAGAAGAGCATAAAAGGGATTAGCCAAGCACATGCAAACCAACCAATTGGACCTAAAATTAAAGAGCAGTACCCTTCACATGCCTGTCAATAAGAGAAAGGGAGTATTTTTTTTTTTCAACTTTTCTCTTCCAACTGCAAGATCGAATTCTAGTTCCAAATCGAAGAAGCTATAGAATATACATAAAAGAGAGGCATCATCCTCTCTTGTACAATTTTAAATGAAATCGATCAAATTTCTCTATCAACAGATAGATAACGAGAGGATTTACCTCTGCTACTGCAGTATTGTTTTCCCTTGTTCCGTCAAACTCAAACTGCCAGAGCTCCAATGAAAGCAAAACAAACGGGTCGGATATTAGGTCGGAGATCCACGGTCTATTTGATTTCGCTGAAACGACAGAAGAGTGGATGGAGAGGAATCAACAATAATCAATTCGGCGTTGAGATACTTACAGTAACCTAAATCCTCGAGATTCCGTTTTCTCAATAAAACGTGTTTTAATGCCGTTTTATTTGTTTTGCCACTCGAACTAGCCGTTTAATTCGGTCGCGCGTGTTTAAACCATATTTCCAATTTAAAACGGAAAATTCGGATTCAGGCATTTAATTCGCGTTTAAAAGCAGAACAATATGTCTTCTCTTGCCTTGCCCTCACAGAGAAGAACAAGGGGACAACTCAGCCGTACAGGGGACACTATAGAGATTTGAAGAAGGAAGTCGTACGTAATACGAGTTAACCAATTGTCTGAAATCATAAATAATTAGGTCTTGTTTTGTTTTTATTCCTCTCCAAAACGGCCACATTATCAATTTTGTTAAACGACGACGTCTTGTTTTACACAAGGGCACAAATATGTCAATTTTGATGATTCATTAAATTAAATGAAAATAAAAGTTTTATGAATAAAGATACGTTAACATTAACAATGGAAATATAGATCAGTTTTGTGCTAAAAAATTATTGTATTTTTTTATTCAAATATTCCTTTTGTTATAGTTACTAAAATTGTCAACTTAATTTAGTTGTTGGCATTCACAATTTTGATTAGTTTATTATACGTGATTAGACGATAGGAGTGATGTCAAGCTTCACACTTGATAAAAAAAGTCAAAACAATGATTAATTTTCTTTTTCTCCTTAAACAACATAAACCCTAATTTTTTTTTTCATAATATGACATCTGTATTACTATCTAATTTAATTTTTTAAATAGGCCCAATTTTTTATTTCTATCTAATACATTTACTGTATTAAATAGTAAATGAGTCAAAGTTCTATTGAATTGTTTTGCTAATTTTATTATAATTTTTTTTTAAAAAAAATTACTTTTTTAGACTATAATGTAATATTTAAGTAATGTGGACATACTCACAATATACATTGTGTTTGGAGCAAATGAATTATATATAAGATTCAATTTACAAATTAGAAATTATTATCTTTCCAATTTATATGGGAAAAGTGTAAAGTTCAATTTTATAAAATTAGGTTTAGATAAACTAAATTATTCCATAAAAAAACTAATCGATTCCTTACCAAGCTAATTAACTTAAAGTCAGTTGATAATTACATCCGTAATCATATTTAAAATAAGTAAATCATGGAGCTAAAACTTAAAAAAAATACAACTTTTCAAAGTGATAAAATTGATTTTCAATAGTTTATCAAAATATAATTAAATAAAAGTTATGAATATTATTATTTTTAAATATATGATAAATTTATTTTCTAAATATTTAATTTTAACTCAAAAAATATTCAAATCATATTTTTTTTTAAAATAATTTATTTACAAATGTAGTTCATGAAAAATATAATTCCAAAAAATTTGAGCAAATGATACCTTAAAATATAATAATAGAAACCATTCAACTAATGATGACATTAAAGCTCTTTAAAAAAAATGCCATGTGTTTTTTTTTTGAGAAATAAAAAAATTATTTTTAATATCTCATAAAATAAACAGAGATTCCAATTTGAAACTGGATTGTATATATTTTATTGAATGGTACTTACTTCTTCATTTTATTTCAAAATATGTCTACAATATACTTCTAAAAGTTTCTATAACATTGAATAATAAAACTTTTTGGACCAAAAAAAATAGAATAATAAAACTTTTACTAAAAAAAAGAAGAAAAATACAAATTTCATTCCAATTTTAATTTCTAATTTAGAATGAATCAAATCAAACCCATTTTAATTGACTATTTATAAGCAAATCATAAGCATGAAATAGAAAGATGAAAAGACCAAATTGGCCAAGATATATACTATTCCAACCTGAAATTAATGTAGTAGTATTTTCTTTTTCAAATAAAAACTGCTGTCGGAAAACTGATTTTTGGCGTAGAACCATCTAGAAATGGTAAATATTCAGCTAACCGTGACTTAGAACCCACGGAATAATCAACTTTCGAATATTCTCCTTCCAGAACAATTAAATTCCTACTCTCATCATAGCATGTGTACCAAACTTCCTTTACTTAGTTATCAAAATGCAAACTCACATGCCATATTCGCGCGTGTAGTTATTTACCTATTATAAAATCTGCGGTAAAAAAATCAGCGGCCGATACAAGTTTCGTCGGCTCCAATCAGCGGCTGGAATTTAGAAAGCTGCATTTCTTTTCCAACAAGAAAAAAAGAAAATACCAGTCACGTGACCAGCGCTGCATTGAGTTTTATATAAATCCCTGTATTAGCATTTTGCTCTTCACATTAATCTCTCTGTTTAAGCTCTAATCACTGAACGAAATCTCAGATTCTAATTTCATTTCTTTCTTTGCAATGGGTAATGCCTTTCAGCATTTTGTATTTTTCGTTTTCTTTTGGTTATTTGATTTTAGTTTGCAGTTTTAAGCTTATGTTTTTTTTTTGTTCTTGTTCTTGCAGCTGGTGAAAAGAAGATTAAGATCGGAATCAATGGTAATTTTCCTGATTTTGTTATTTTAATTTGATTATTTTATTGATTTTGTCTAGTAAAATGTGTTTACGAAAATGATTATTTTTTTTTTCAGGATTCGGAAGGATTGGCCGTCTGGTAGCTAGAGTAGCACTTCAAAGGAATGATATTGAACTTGTTGCTGTTAATGATCCTTTTATTTCTACAGAATACATGGTAATTTGATTTTTGATTTTTTATTTTTCCATTTTAAATAATTGGGTTTTTCAATTGTTAGTGGTTTTAGAGCTAATTAGTATATTGTTTTATTATGTAGACCTATATGTTCAAGTATGATACAGTCCATGGTCACTGGAAGCACTCAGATGTAAAGGTCCAAGATGAGAAAACACTTCTTTTTGGTGAAAAACCAGTTGCTGTTTTTGGATTCAGGTAATAAATATTTTGATTTGGCATTTTTTGTTCTTAGATTTTGGATTTAAATTTTGAAATAATGTTGTTGGTTTTTTGCCATTTCTAATAGAAACCCAGAGGAGATCCCATGGGGTGCAGCTGGAGCTGAGTTTGTTGTTGAATCTACTGGCGTTTTCACTGACAAAGACAAAGCTGCTGCTCACTTGAAGGTTTGTTCAATGATTTCTTCAAAGATGTATATTGTTATTTGGAGGAATTTGTTCAATTTTTCATGTTTGACCTAAATTTGTATATCAATTTTTTGTTACTCGGTTTAGGGCGGTGCTAAAAAAGTTGTAATCTCTGCTCCAAGCAAAGATGCACCCATGTTTGTTGTGGGTGTTAATGAGAAGGAATACAAGCCAGAGCTTGACGTTGTTTCTAATGCTAGTTGTACTACTAATTGTCTTGCACCTTTAGCTAAGGTAATCTCAAAATAAACCAATTAGAAACCTAATTTTGAATTATAAATTGTTTCTTTCTTGGTATATTTATTTTATAGATTTAGAGCCTAATTTTACCTACTCTCTTATAGGTCATCAATGATAGGTTTGGAATTGTTGAAGGTCTAATGACTACTGTTCATGCCATTACTGGTAAGCCTTTGATGTTTAATTATTGACCTTATATGGGTTTTCTGAAATCAAGCCACACTAACGGATGTTGACCTGTTGATCTTATATGGAGTTTTCTGTAATCAAGCCATTAATGGGGTTTTAATGGATGTTTAACGATTGACCTTATATGGGTTTTCTGTTATCAAGACATTAAGGGTTTTGTTTCCCTTTTATAGCAACTCAAAAGACGGTCGATGGACCATCAATGAAGGATTGGAGAGGTGGAAGAGCTGCTTCTTTCAACATCATTCCTAGCAGCACTGGAGCTGCTAAGGTAAAAAAAAAAAAAATGAAGTTCAAATTTTCTGATTTTGTTGAATTGATGCATTTGAGTATACATGTGTTCTTCATTAACTAATTCTTGAATTCTCTTTGTTTCAATGATTCAGGCTGTTGGAAAAGTTTTGCCTGCACTTAACGGAAAGCTGACCGGAATGTCTTTCCGGGTTCCAACTGTGGATGTTTCTGTTGTTGATCTTACTGTCAGGCTTGAAAAGAAAGCAACATATGCAGACATTAAAGCTGCAATTAAGTATGTGATTAGTCCTTTAATTTGCATATTGGTTTGTACCCAAATTGCATTTCTCTTGATTCATCTCAAATTATAAACAGGGAGGAGTCCGAGGGTAAACTCAAGGGTATCTTAGGCTACACTGAAGAGGATGTAGTTTCTACCGATTTCATCGGCGATAGCAGGTAAAATTGATGCTCTGCAGACCGTCCTGCAAACTGTGCATAAAATTAGGACCATTATTTATATCTAACTTGATAATTTGTTGTGCCCAGATCAAGCATTTTCGACGCCAAGGCAGGAATTGCTTTGAATGATAACTTTGTGAAACTTGTTTCTTGGTATGACAATGAATGGGGATACAGGTACTGATCCATTTACTCTTTCTTCTTCAAATGATTTTTTACTTGTGAATTTCCATAATTACTTTTTTTTTTTTTTGCAGTTCCCGTGTGCTGGATTTGATCGCTCACATTGCTTCCACCCTCCATTGAAGATCATAAGAATGATAATTTCTAAATGTTTAGATGTAAGTTTGCAATGTTAAAATAAGGAACAAAATGAGTCATGAGGTCTTGTTTGTGTATTTTAGATTTTGGTTGTCAAGAGTTTTTGAGCTGTATTAGAGAATGAATTTCTTCATCAATTTATGTATCAATTACATGTTGAGTTCTACTGTATTTTGCTTTTATCTTTGTTTAATTATCTTTGGCACCCTTTCAACTACATGATAATGGAATTGGTGCATGAGACCATCCACAAACCAAATCATTAATAATAACAGTGTATATGTATATGTGACCAACCATTCACTAGTAATTTATAAATAATAGAAATAACTGAGATATTTTTCACTGGAAAAAAAGGATAATAACACTAGATTTGTAAATTTTTATTTTACCATTGTCTATTTAAAATTAAGATAGGATAGGAAGTTTCATGAAAAGTATCATCTTCGTAAAATCTAGTAACCATTTGATCAAAATATCGAAGTTTGAATCAGAGTTAATAGAATAATCGGTTTGATTGGGAGAGAGTAGCAGCTCGGAGCACAACAATCTTATCATCGTTCTTGTATAGATAACATTCTAATTCTAATTGTAGGATTTCAGTATAATCATCGTGTAAACAAAGCATATTTCTCATCCTTCATTCATTGGGTCTGGGCTCAAAACTTTGTTAAAGTTCAAATTCGACGTCGTTTGGAATTCCAACAGATAGGTTTTTCTTTCTTTCTCTTCGTTTCGCCGAACAGAAGCTTTCAGCTGAGCTCCAAAGGGTGTATCTTCGTTTTCATTGTTGTCTCGAATCGATCAGGTTCTGTTTCAAATATCTTCCTTTTTTTTTTTTGTTATCAAATTTATGTCATTTCATCTCTGAAATTGCTTTCCTTTTTCCGATTTCACTGAGGTTTAATTTTTTTTTTTAATTAAAACAAGCAAATTAGAATAATTTAGCTTAATTCAACATTTATTATGGTATCACTAATTAAGAACTGTTCTAGAACCACCCAGTTCATTCTTGAACCGCCATTTTCTTTTGCCCTTTATCATGCTTCCGCTGGTCATTTTTCTGCTCCCCTTTCTTCTTTATTCAATTCTTGCCCAGCAGCAGAAGTGGAAAATTCCCAATTTTTGAAACCTAATGTTGAAAATCAAGTATCAAGAGACCAATCTGAGATAGACATTCTTGTTTCGAAAATTCGTGTCGGGGAAAGTCACAGTGAGATCATCCAATCTCTTGTGCTTGATCAAGAGTGTAACAGTATACAGATTTCTCATGATCTTGTTGATAGATTGTTGTTTAGGTTTAAGGACGACTGGAAATCTGCATTGGGCGTGTTTAAATGGGTTGAGCTGCGTGGATATAAGCCCGCCCCTGAAGCTTACGATAGAATGGTGGATATATTGGGGAAAATGAAGCAAATGAGTCAAATGAAGGCGTTTTTGGAGGAAATGCGGAAAATTAATCTTGTTACACTTGACACAGTGGGTAAAGCAATGAGAAGGTTCTCTGGGGCGAGGCAATGGGAAAATGCTGTTAGGGTATTTGACAAATTAGGAACTTACGGGTTGGAGAAGAACACAGAGTCCATGAACTTGTTGCTTGATACACTATGCAAAGAAGGCTATGTGGAGCATGCTCGTGAGATCTTTTGGAAACTCAAATCACACATCTCTCCAGATGCCAACACATTTAACATTTTTATTCATGGCTGGTGTAAAGCTAATCGGTTTGATGAAGCATATTGGACAATTCAAGAAATGAAAGGAAATGGTTGTTGCCCTTGTGTAATAAGCTATTCTACCATCATCCAATACTGTTGTCGCAGAGGTGAATTTGGTAAAGTCTATGAGCTTCTTGATGAAATGGAAGCTCAAGGATCTGAACCAAATGTTGTTACTTATACTTCAGTGATGAGTGCAATGGCAAAGTTGGGGGAGTACGAAGAAGCAATACAAATATCCCAGAGAATGAAATCAGTCGGATGTAAACCTGATACCTTTTTTTACAATTCTTTGATCCATACACTTGGGAGAGCTGGCAAACAAGACGAGGCTATTCGTGTTTTTGAAGTAGAAATGCCAAATGCAGGTGTTCCTCGAAGTACATCTACCTACAATATTATGATCGCTATGTTTTGCCGTCAAGGTCTGGAACTAAAGGCTTTGAATCTCCTTAGAGAGATGGGAACTTCGACGATTTGTAAGCCTGATGTTCAATCTTACTACCCATTTCTTAAATCTTGTCTTAGAAATGGCAAGATTGATTGTTTGTTGAATCAGTTTTTGGATGACATGGTTAAAAAACATCATCTCAGTCTTAATATCTCAGCTTATACCCTTTTAATTCACGGGCTCTGTAGAGCGAACAAATGTGAGTGGGCATATAGTTTGTTCGAGGAAATGATCGATAAAGATATGAAACCCAGATATCGAACATGTCGTTTGATTTTGGATGAAGTCAAAGAAAGGCATATGTATGAAGCTGCTGAGAAAATTGAAACTGTAATGAAAGGTTTATAAACACAAGCAGTGAGGAATTTGAGGTATTTCACGATCCTTTTTCTTAAAAAATGTTTCGAATTGTTTATGGCCTATAAATGTGCGGTTTTGAACTTATTTGTTCAAAAATTGGTTGTTCTGCTTTGTAGCGTTGTTTAGTCATTTTCATGTTTGATCTAAATTTGGATATATAATAATAGTTTTATAGAAAGAATTTTGACCTAGAAATTGTGCTATCTCAGGTTTGTTAGCTATTCAAATACTTCAAATTTGATGAGCTAGCCTTATTTGAACTTGACTACAAGAAACCAAATTAGAAGCAAAATTTCTAGATCAACTGATAATTGGTACGGTTTTTTTATTCAGTAAAAGTGCACATGGAGCTTTGAATTTTCAAAAAATGGCACCCTGAAACTTAATTATTCGAATGCAAATTAAATGCCATGTTTAAAACACATTTAATACGGAATAAATTAGTCAAACTTCCAGATTAAATTAATTTAGGTTGAAGTTCCAGGTAACATGAAATGTAGTGCTATATATATCGAACTGAAGTTGTGAACATTTGGCAAGTCCTAAGATTAAACCTTTCTAGGAAGAACTGAGATTTGTTAAGATGAAAGGCTCGAAATCAACAGACACAGTGGTGGGAGTACCAGCCAGCGATGTATGGGAAGTGTATCGGGGGCTTGGGGTGGGAAGAGTCGTGAATGAAATACTAGGAGATGTGGTAGGCAAAGTTGAAGTAGTACAAGGTGATGGGGGTATCGGAACCATCCTGAAAGTTACTTTTCCTCCTGGTAAAACTGTGGTTCCTTTTTGTTACTTTCTCCATAACTAAACAAGCTTCATGTATAAACTTTCATGTCTGTTTCTTTTTTTTATGATTCTATTAGGAAAAGGTTACTCAAAGGAGATCTTTAGGTTGGCGGACGATGAAAATCGCGTAAAGATATCACAAGTGATCGAAGGAGCTTTCCTGGAAATGGGTTTTGATGTGTTTATATTACGGATTGAGATTATTGAAAAGGATAGAGAATCAAGTATTATCAGATCTATCGTCGAGTATGAAATGGATGATAGCAAAGCTGAGCTTGCTTCTTTAACTCCGGTCGAGAGCATGGAGATTATAGCACAAGCAGTTGAGAAGTATCTTATTCAGAAGAAATCCACTCCATAGATGATATATTGTACCATATTGGAATGATTGCTTATAATGCATCAATAAAAGCCTAAGTAACTTATTTCCAAATTGAATATTATGCAAACAACATTATTCTGTATGCTTTCTTTGTTGGATAAGAAGAATACTTATTTTTCTGAAATAAGTATTTCACTTGTACTTTCTCTATTATTAATGTAGCTCTCTTTATTAGTGGTGGCCACGGGCCGGTTCCGGGCCTCGACCCGCCGGGTCACGGTTCAAGAGGGTGGAACTTGAACGGCCTGCTGAACCGCTGGGCCGGTAAACCGGCGGTTCGCGGTTAAGCGGCGGTTTGGGAGGCGAAACCAGCGGTTTGGGGAGGTGGAACCGGCGGTTCAAGTCCGGTTAACTGGCGGTTCAAGTCCGGTTCGCGGTTCCCCACGGTTCCGGTTTCAAAATTCCTTGAACCTAAACCGGCCCGTGAACTGGCCGATTTAGATTATTGTTCCGGCGGTTACGGTTTTTCGACGAGCCGGGCTGATTCAGGCGGGCCGGCCGAGCCAAACTGGCCCATGACCACGTCTACTCTTTATAACATGACGTACAACAATAGATGACTTTGCCAAGTGGACCAGTTTTCATTCTATCTCAATTTATCTTCATTTAGTTTGCTCTTTTTGCTTATGATATGATATGATTGAAGACTGACTCACATAGGCCTATATGTTTGTTGGTATTATTGCTTTAGGACCCCATCCTGTAGTGAAGTGAAAGTGGGACTTAGTATGCAAATCAAAGAAGTAGAGGCTTGTCTTTACATTTTTGGATGCAAGTATAAAATTTGGAATCATTTGTTTAAGTTATAAGCAAAAACACTCTTATACAACTATATCATCTCGTTCCTTTTTCATTTAAAGATCTTTGCTTTTTCTTGCATTTTGTATTGTTCTTGATTTATCTATTTGGTCACTTTTGACTATTTGGTGGATATTGGAGATGTAGCTTCACATGCTTTTGTCTTTATGGCCTTATTTTCATTAACAAATTGAGCTCTTGATCCAATGTTTCTGATAAGCAATTGTAGGAAATAAATTAATTAAAATTAATTACTATTACTACCATTTGACCCCATTTTCAAACACTAGGTATTCAACATGGACCCTTGTTGTAGAATTTTAGATTTTATTTATTTTTGGGTCATTAAACCACTCACATGCAACATGGGTTACTTATATATATATAAACTTAATTAGGTTAGATGATTACAATGATAATTTGTATAATTGTATTGGTTTTAATGCCATTTTTTCATGTAATGATCAAAGTAAAGACAAATAGTGATACTATGTTAGTATACTTAGCCCCACATTTTGTGTTGAAAGTATCAAATATTGTCTGCATGCTATTTTAGAAATTTTAACTTCCCACTTTGACATATATACTGACCTATTTTCCATTTCATTCAAGCATTCAAAAGGAAGAAATTAATGTGAAAAAATATTTTTCAAAATCAATCTATCATTATAATTTGAATTAGGATATAGTCTTAATATTAGGTTGGTTTGGTTCAAATCAACTATAAATCATATAATTTGATTTTTACAATCAAAATTGAAGTGAATGGAATTAGATTAATCCAATTTTTATCATTTTAATTTTATTTTAACTATTCTAAAATTATATTCTTTTATAATTATGGAATGCATGTTTAAGTTATGCTCGGCCCTAATTAAAAAATCTTAATTGTATTAGTGAACTTAATTAGTAATCAAAATTAGTGAGTTTATTATGAACCAAAAGGCAATTTGATGTGGGATTATCTTTTATCAATCATTAAGCTTTGAGTTAATTGTTATAAAATTGAAAGCAACTTCCTGAAACTATAATTAGCCTAGCAGACAAAATAAACCAGCCCCCTTTGTTGGTCTTGGAAGCACTAAGAACGTTATTCAACGGTTGACAGCCAACCAGCAATTGCCAGCTTGGCAATCTATTTTTTTAATAATCTATATTAGTACTTATATTAAAAAATTATAATAATCGGAATTGGTCTGATTCCCATGGTTTTGTTTTAATGTTGTACGTTCATCATCTCACACACACACACACATATATATATATATATATATATAATTAACACAATATTTGATTGCTAAATCTTTTATATTATTGTATAAATAAGTACTTTAATAAATTTTATGGAATTAAAAAGCATAATATTAATATTTTCTTACAAAAATAATTATAGTAAATTTAAATTGGCCACAAGAATTAATAAATATTATCTTTAATTCCTTCATACAAAAAGCCAAGAGTGATATCATCAATGTGTGATTCTAAATCTAACCCTCTTTCTTCTCAATTTCCTTACTAATATAAAAAAAAAAAAAAAAACATAAAGAATCATCTCATGTTCAGTTATCACCTCATAATCTCTCACCGCCAAAGGAATCTAAAGCCTTTTATGCTCATTTTTTAACTTTTTCTATATTTTTTTTTCTTCACAAATTAAAAAACTAAATAATCTAACCAAAAACCCACAATCTAGTGGACCTTCTTCTTTTGTTATCTCCTGTAAATTAACTGTTTAAAGGTTGCTATTCTTTCTTTCTTCATCCATTAATACTTATTATCAATCTTTCCTTCCTTTACTGTCTTCTCATGCATTCTTCTCTTTCAATTCTTCTTTATTCCAAGATTCAATGATTTTTCTTGGACTTTCCCATGTAAAAATTAACTTTTCTTTTTTCTGTAACTCTCACTTCTAAGCTCAAATCACTATAATGGTTTTTTAATTAACATATTTTGCTCTCATTTCCACAAATTCTCTGAATTCTTGGATTCTTGAAGTCTTAATCCTCGAGTTGGGTCTTGATTCTTCGAATTCTTGATTTAAACTTCACTGATTCTTGAATTCCCGATCAAAGTTTTAACTGATTCTTGAATTTTGTCGGTAATAAAAATTCTTCCGGTCTGAAAATGCCACCTTCATATTTTCCACTTAGATGGGAAAGTACAGGAGACCAATGGTGGTACGCATCGCCAATTGATTTTGCGGCAGCAAATGGTCACTACGACTTAGTTAGAGAGCTTTTACACATTGACCCAAATCTCCTGATCAAACTCACTTCACTCCGCCGTATCCGCCGCCTTGAAACCGTCTGGGACGACGAAGAACAGTTCAACGATGTAGCAACTTGCCGTTGTTTAGTAGCCAAGAAATTGCTCTTAGCTTGTGAAACAAAGAAAGGCCAAAATACCCTTATAAGAGCTGGCTATGGAGGTTGGCTTTTATACACTGCTGCTTCAGCTGGTGATTTAAACTTTGTTAAAGAATTGTTAGAAAGAGACCCACTTCTGGTTTTCGGGGAAGGAGAATATGGAGTTACTGATATGTTATATGCTTCAGCTAGAAGCAAGAATTCTGAGGTTTTTAGAGTTCTTTTAGATTTCACCATTTGGCAGAGATGTGGGCTTATTAGTTCTTCATCTGTTGAAGTAGAAGAGGGAATTGAAGAGCAGTTTAGTGAGAGTTTTTTGGAGTTTAAGCAAGAAATGATGAATAGAGCTGTTCATGCTTCTGCTAGAGGTGGAAATTTGGAGATTTTGAAGGAACTTGTTGCTGATTGTTGTGAAGTTTTGGGTTATAAAGATGCTCAAGGCTCTTCTGTTCTGCATACTGCTTCAGGGAGAGGTCAGGTTGAGGTAAAGAAACGAATCTGATTTCGCATTTATTGTTTTTTTCTGCAAAAGTTTTTTCAAGTAATATTTAGCAATTTTAGTCTGATAATCAAATTGTTAGCATTAGTATAATCTATGGGATTAAGTAGCTTAGCGAATTGGGATTTGGTTGTGTTCTAGGAAATGTTAATCCTTTTTTAATGTTTAATAATCAATTGTTAGTATTGACTTTGGACCATCATTCAATAAGTTAACTAAAGGGATGTTAGGGGCGGGGCCAGAAATTCTATATTGGGAGTGATATTTTTTGGGAAAAATGAGGGTAAAATTGGAAAAAACTGATGTTTTTAAGACAGAAAGTTAAAATTTTATAAAAAGTTTGGACCAAATTTAAGAAATTTTTTAAGTTTGGGGTGACTAGTGTCCCACAAATCCCTTGAGACTAATATTGAATGGGACAGTAAGTTAGTTGTTGCTGTGTGACCAGGAGGTCAAAGCTTTAAGTCCTATAAATAGCATCTTGTATAATGTAGAATAAGGCTACATTATACATCAGCTAACCGCTATATACATCCATCAAAAATTCTAGAGGCTTAAACCCAACAATTAGGAGCCAAAGAAGTTTCTTGAAACTGAAATATTATCATAACAACTGAGATTTTACTGATGCAGGTAGTGAAGTACCTAATCACATCAACTGATTTGATAAACTCCTCTGATTATCAAGGGAACACAGCATTACATGTAGCTGCATACAGAGGAAACTTACCTGTAGTACAAATTCTCCTTCGTGCATTGCCCTCATCATTAATCTGCAAAACCAACAACTATGGAGATACCTTTCTTCATATGGCAGTTTCAGGTTTTCGTACACCCGGCTTTCGCAGAGTGGATCGACAAGTTGAGCTAATGCAGCAATTAGTAAGTGGCAAGATTGTAAACATGGAAGAAATCATCAATGTTAAGAACAATGAAGGGCGAACAGCTCTTCATGTTGCTGTGATTGAAAATATTCAATCTAATTTAGTAGAACTGCTTATGACAGTACCTTATATCGATTTGAATATTCGTGATATTAATGGGATGACTCCATTAGACCTTCTGAAGCAACATCCAAGAACTGCATCTTCGGAAATTTTGATAAAACAGTTGATTTCTGCAGGTGGGATTTCTAACTGTCAGGATAATTTTGCAAGAAGTGTTATTGCTTCACATTTGAGAGGTCAAGGTATAGGGATCAGTCCCGGTACATCTTTTCGGATTCCTGATGCAGAAATTTTCTTGTATACTGGTATTGAAAATGCTTCTGAGTATGATAATTGTGAGTTTGCCAGTGTAGAAAATTACAGTGAAGTAAGTGAAACTGAAACTGTAAATTCAGTGGCTAATAAGAAGTCAGGTTCAGTAAAAAATGCAGCGAAGCATTTGAAATCTCTCCTTCAGTGGTCTAAGAAGAAAGATAAAAAGGCTGCTGATTCTGATTTAACAGATACTGATTCTATTGAATCTTTCAGTTCTCCAAGAAGTTTGGAAAACAGACCAGTTCCACTTAGGCAAAGATACTCAAAGCTGTCATCTTTTTCTTCAAACAACAAAAGGGTATGTTCTTTCAGAGGTAGTTTTCCAAGTCCATTAACTAGAAGGAAATTTACTGCTGGGTTAACACATGGGGTAATTCAAGCAAACCCAGATTTTAATGTTCTTCCAGTTCATGATCAAGATCAATCACCTTCAAGTGAAATTTCGGTATCATCAATTGCTTCTTCAGTGGATAAAGAAAAAAAGGGTAAAACAATTGAATCTTTGAAGCAGAAATATCCATCTTTTAATAAGAAGGTGATGAACCAGTATTTTTGCTTTGGTGCTCAAGGTTTGGCTGTAGAAAATTCTCTTAAACAGCAAAATCAGAGGTTTAAGCACTCTGCTTCCATGGTGGCTTGAACTTTTTGTACAAAGAAAGACCAGAATTTTGGTGAGCAAGGGAAGTTCTTTCTTTCTTTCCTTCTTTTTTCCAAAAAAAAAAAAAAACTATTTTAGCATTTTGTTTTGAAGAATTTTCCTTTTTGTGTATGTTTGGAAGGATATAAGTTTACCAATTGTAATATTTTGTTCAATGAATGTAGGAAAAAATAAAGAATAAGATTAGAACTTAAAATTTCTCTAAAGTTGATATTTTTCAATTTCTTTTCCTTATTTATTATTTTTAAAAGAAAAATTTGAGGTAGACGTGACCATGGGTCGGTTTGGCCTGGCCGGCCCGCCTGAACCGGCCCGTCCCGTCGAAAAACCGTAACCTGAACCGGCCGGTTCAGGTTCAAGGAATTTTAGAACCGGAACCGTGGGAAACCGCGAACCGGACTTGAACCGTCGGTTCCGCCTCCCTAAACCACCGGTTCCGCCTCCCCAAACAGCCGGTTAACCGGCCCGCTACCGAACCAGCGGTTAACCGCAAACTGCCGGTGAACCGTCGGGCCGGTTCCACCCCTCTTGAACCGTGGCCTGGCAGGCCGAGGCCCGGCCCGGCCCGTGGCCACCACTAATTTGAGGCATACAATTCCAATTTCTTTTAGATTAATTGCATAAGATGTCCAAATTCATAATTTGTTTTACATTTCAGTCATAAATTGGATAATTCCCATGTATAGAAAAGAGTTGGCAATTAAGGATTGTAATGTAAAAAATTAAACTTGTAATTTTGAACATATTCTAAGGCGGATTTGGGGCTATTGGGTGCACACTAGTCATACCCAGTCAAATTTTTTTATGTAAAATTTTAGTTCAACAAGATTTTGATAGTTTTCCATTAAAAATAGTATTTTCTCACTTTCGCTGTCCTAAATTTAAGGGGAAAAAATCAACCATCCATTTTGAAAATCCTGACTCCAACAGTGCAAGCTTGTTTCAAGCTACAGTCTCAAGCTCGTGTCTGTTTACTTAGACAAACAAGAATTATTCGAATAACAGAATTAGCAGGTTGGATCACCAAATGTCATATTATCATCCTTAAATAAATGAAAATTCTAATTGTAGCATTACGAGATCCACCCAAATCTCCACAAATCTTGGAATTTCAGAAACCCCCCAAATACTGTTCTTACGTGTCTTAATGAGTTTAAATAAGTACTAGGTTTTATGCTTTAAAACTTAGGAATCAAATCAGATCAGACTGTCACATTTCTCACATCATACATACTAGAAAATTGTAACTTTGATTAGCAAGTATGGGATATGATCATGAAATGGATGAAATAGCTGCTGCTAAAAAGAAAGCCATTGAAGATTGGCTTCCTATTACTTCTGATAGAAATGCAAAATGGTGGTACTCTGCATTTCATAATGTTACTGCCATGGTTGGTGCTGGTGTTCTTAGTCTTCCTTATGCCATGGCAGAACTTGGATGGTATTTACTTTTTTTTTTTTTTTCATTTATGGTATTAATTATAATTGTTAGTCCTAATAGTAACTTTGAAATGTAATAATAGAATTTGTTGTTGATTATTTACAGGGGACCAGGTCTAACTATACTAACTCTATCATGGGTAATTACCTTATATACCTTATGGCAAATGGTAGAAATGCATGAAATGGTACCAGGTAAAAGATTTGATAGGTACCATGAATTAGGGCAACATGCATTTGGGGAAAAGTTAGGGCTTTGGATTGTGGTACCTCAACAACTAATTGTGGAAGTTGGTGTAAATATAGTTTATATGGTTACTGGAGGAAAATCATTGAAGAAATTTCATGATGTTATTTGCCCAAATTGTAAAGATATAAGGACTACTTTTTTTATTATGATTTTTGCTTCTGTTCATTTTGTTCTTTCCCATCTTCCCAATTTCAACTCCATTAGTGTTGTCTCCCTTGCTGCTGCTGTTATGTCCTTGAGGTATGTATGTATGTATGGTCCTAGAACCAAGTCTAGACAGTCATTTTTCAGATTAACAGATTTTGATTTTCTTGTTTTTTCTTTTTACAGTTATTCTACCATTGCTTGGGCAGCTACAGTCCACAAAGGGTATCAACCAAATGTGGATTATAGTTACAAAGCTAGCACAAGAACAGGAGCTGTATTTAACTTTCTAAGTGGGTTAGGTGATATAGCATTTGCATATGCTGGACACAACGTAGTTTTGGAAATCCAAGCAACAATACCTTCTACTCCTGATAAACCTTCTAAAATACCCATGTGGAAAGGAGTAGTTGTGGCTTATGTTATTGTAGCCATTTGCTATTTTCCTGTTGCTGTGTTTGGTTATTTGTATTTTGGCAATAGTGTGGATGACAATATCTTAATTTCTTTGGAAAAACCAATTTGGCTTGTTGCTGCTGCTAATATGTTCGTTGTTGTTCATGTCATTGGGAGCTACCAGGTATTCGACAAATTTTTAGTTTCGTTTAATGAATTAACGAGTTTTTGTCTAATGTTTGGTGGTTCTTAATGTAATGTCATCGTGGTTTGATTTTTTAGTATTATAAAGAAAATCATGTACCGTGATCACGATTATATCATATTACGACATATTGAAATTGTCTTTTCACTCGAGGATTTGCAGATTTTTGCTATGCCAGTATTCGACATGCTCGAAACTGTGTTGGTGAAACATTTGAATTTCACACCTTCTTTTTGGCTTCGCTTTATTACTCGCTCATTATATGTCGGTACGTGTTTTTCATTGAAATATTTCAAATTTTCGCATTTTAAAACGATTCCGTATCTTATTTTTCTAGTTTACGCAATTGTTAATTTGTGTTTAAAGTAGCTTTGGCAGCATGGAAAAACCATAAGCACGAAACGTATCTACGTTTTTTCCCCTTGAGTAAATCAATTTTTCCTCCTCACTTGTTGCAGCATTTACTATGTTAGTAGCTATATGCATCCCTTTCTTTGGAGGTTTGCTTGGCTTTTTTGGAGGATTTGCTTTTGCTCCAACCACATACTATGTAATAACTCTAACATAATGAAATTGTATTTCATTAATAATTTATAATTAATCAAATTTAAATCCTTTTTTTCAGCTTCCTTGCATTATGTGGCTGGCTATTCGAAAACCCCGAAAATTTGGATTATCTTGGTGGATAAATTGGGTATATAAACTTCACAATAAATACGGAGTTTTGATATTTATTTTTGCTGATTTAACATTTGTTCATATTTTTCAGGTCTGCATTGTAGTTGGTGTTGTATTAACAGTCTTAGCACCCATTGGTGGCCTAAGACAGATCATTGTTTCAGCCAATAATTATAAATTCTTCTCATGAAAAATATTTATAATTCTAGAAATTTGGTTTGATTTGAAGTTCAAATTGGAGAGCAGATCATGATTTTGTTGACTTATATTGGATGTTTCTACGTGCTAGCAACAGGTCTTAAACATTTTAGGCACGTATAGTTTAAGAGGAGGCATAATACAATATAATTACAAAGAAAATACATTCTATTATTGCTTACCAAATAATGCAAATTTTCTATTAGCTTTCAAATTTAGTTTTGCTAGAGTTGGACTGGAAAATTGAGTTATATCTGTAACGCCTATAATTTAATTAGACCAATTTATTGTAGTATTAATTAATTAATTATAAGGAAATAATATCAGCAAGCCCAAGGATTTAAAGGGGTCTTTAGGAATTATACTCATCTAATTGGAAAATAAAAAATACCGCCAAAAATAATAGAAAACATTCGTTCTTGTTACATTACGGTTCAGTTTCCATCCTTTCCGCTCAGAGCAGGATGTAAGATATTTTCGACAGTAGAAGCCAGCCTAAAGCTCGACGAATAGTCAACGTCGACTGATAGATTGGCCGTCGCCACTCATCAGATCTGAACTAGCATGGCGTCCGAAGTAAATGGATTCTCGACAGAAACCTAATCACCTCTTCTCCAATCCCTAATAGCGAATGGATGACAATTCAATAATCTCTGTTTTTGTGGGACTTCCACAATGTTTCAATTTTTTGTTTTGGTTTTTGATCTACGATTCAATTGATATTCATTGTTGATAATGTTCAAGTAGGCTATTGTTTTCAATTCGATTACTTAAAAAGAACTAAACCCATTTTTTCAATTATGTACCTGTTTTTTGACAATTTGGATTATCAATTTTATTTTTTGCCCATTCTTATATATATCCCATGATTAAATTTGTATATTTTGAATGCTAATTTGCCAGCCCATTATATCAAATCCAACCCAAGATGTAAAATCAATGCAAGCCCATTCGTTTGAGTACTCTGTACGACGTCGTAAATAAGTTGTTATAGAAGCACTTCTGTTATAACGGCAAACGAGCGAGGGTATAATAGACAAACAATAATACCCGCGAAACACACAATTTATCACTCAAGAAGCAAAGATTTTCGCGCCATTTTATTCATTTTCTCAAAGATTTTCTCTGCAACTCAAGGAAATCCCTAGAGAGAGCGAGACTAGCTAGAGAGCAAAATGGAAGAGGAGATCAAATCAGAATTCAGCAAAAGCGGATTTGCGCTAGATGATGATGAAGAAGTTCTCAAGAAATGTAAACTTCTTTCTTTTTTTTTTTCTTCTGTGATTTATCCCTTCCTTTTTCACTCTTATTTACATCGCTAATGATTTAGCTTCTCAAAATGATTCAATTATTAGGTCTTACTTTCTGCATAAATTACAAGCTCAATCCATCAGATCTTGTATCGAGCTGGGAGGTTTACTATCTTAATAGGTAAAAATCAAATTCTTCGTTATTGATTTCATGTTTGAATTGCTAATTTCTTATTGAATATAAAGGATAGCGTATTAGCTTTGACGAGAAATGTTGGAATCGGTGATCTAATTTGTTTCATTTTGAATTATTGGCATTTTATCAAGTTGAAGAGTTGTAAATTTTAACAAATGGTTTGTTCGTAATGTCGACAGGCAATTAGATGAGCCAAAAGTGCAAAATGCCGAAATGGATGGATTTCTTTTGCATCTGCAGAGTGAACAGCAAGAAGCATTAATTAAGGAGGAACCTAATCTGCACGTCTACTCTAGCAAAGATGTGGACATGTAAGAAGTTTTATATTATGTTGCTATTTTCTCAACTTGTTTACTTGTCTTGTTAGTTTGTATCTTTAGTTAATTTTTAAATTGCACAATCTTACTGAAAATTAATTTCCTAAGCTAAATTTTTCCTGTTATGACTAGTATGTTTAGTCTACAGAGCTCATATTACCTATTTTTAGAAATCCAAGAAGAATTCAAATGAATGAAAAGTCAATGTTTTTTCTAGGATTTTGAATGACGAGGATGATTTAAAAGAAGAAGTTCCTAGCACTCCAACAGACAAATCTATTAAATTCCATTCAGAACCATTTGACTCAACAATGAAATCGAATGGAACTGGTTATTCTTCTGGAAAACCACCAAAGCATGTAACACCCTTTGGGAGACGGACAGATAAGCTTGTTGTGAAATTCAACATCAATAATCTTCCTGACACAGAGAACAGTGACCATGATCCTGCTCATGAGAATCTTGAGGACGATTTTATTAAGAGACCGCAGCCTTGCAAGAAGTGTTCCTTGGTGGTCCAGAGATCTGGGCCAGAGCCAGGTTGCAGGTTCATGTATGACAGAGTTGAAGACAGGGTATGTAATGCTTTTTTAACATAAACTGGTTCTTCCTCCCATTTATGCATTCCACTAACATTACCTTTTTTGTCATTTTAGTTTAATGCACTCGATAACCGCATTAGAAAGCATGCCTCTGCACTTGTTGCTTCAGGACTCTATGAGGAACCAACGGACCCCACAATTGCCTCACAGGTATTCAGTTGCTTCATTAGTCTTCATTTATTAATGTTTGTTCGTACCAGTGCACTGCAATACGTTGTAATGTCAACAAAAAAATATATTATTGTTTTCTTCGTCATGCTTCATATATTTGTACTTAGATTAATTTATAGAATCTAGGAAGATAATGCCCGGTTTATTTTCATCTATGTTTTATTCAGTTCTGTCCTTTTTTTTTTTCTCTTTGCTTTGCTTTATTCTGTGCTCTTTTTAATACATTTTGAATCGCTCAAGGTTTTTCTGTTTTATATTTAGAACTTGTACACAATGCTGAAGGTACACAACTATGCTCAATGCGTCTAATTAAATTATCATTTCAGAGAAATGTGTTTGCTGTTGGAATGATATGTTGTGATGGAGAAGGCCGTTTGAATGACAAATCAATCTTGTTACAATCAAGGTATGAAAACACTGGAGCTCCTGTAATACCGACCATGTGCATTTGTTTATTGCCTATTGAATAGGCAGGGATTAGTCCAATATATTAGCATTTGTCATTTGGTCAGGATAGTTGCTAAAAGGAAAATTTAACACACTCGCACAATAATGAATTTCGTCTGTCCAACTAACCTCACATTGCAAGAAGTACGCATGTAAGACAAAAGGAACATTCAGTGTGTGAGAGAGATAGAGAAAGACAGAATCAGGGTCTTATCTGATGTCAGTAGGAATCGGAAATGCTAGGCTGGGGCAGTCAAATGAATGGCTTGTGGTATTTCTGTTGCATGTATGGACTTTTGCTGTTAAGCAAGGCCTCATTAATCTTCCAAAATTTAAAAACAGTGTTGAGCACTCTGGAGGGCAGCGGGTACGTTTAGATCTACATAATCTAAGCCAGTTCTCCATCTTCCCTGGACAGGTAAGAATATGAAATTATAAAATTTTTAGACCTTGGTAATTGAAGCTTATCCAGTAAAGGATTCAATTTGTGCAGATTCTTGGTGTTGATGGTCACAATCCCAGTGGACATTGTTTAATAGCATCACAAATAGTAGATTCTATTCCTTTGTCTGCTACTCTTGATGAAGATTTGCCTCCTGCCAAGAAGCAAGCTCTAGACCTGGACACTCAGTCAACTAATTCCAATTTGCCAAAAGAGATATCAATGGTATGCTTGTCTTCAAATCACCTGGAAACCTGAAGAGAAGCAAATAACAATATTTGTTTGTCCACTGTACAGCATACACCTTGTATCTACAGAACTTTATTTGGCTAGGGTGGATGAGTTTTAGATAATTTCACCAAGGACACAAATGTTAAAAATATTTGCAAGAGCAGAGAGTTCAGACGATGCTCAAAATCATGATAAACAAAATTGAACTAAACTGCTACTGACATCAATTCACTGTTGTAAATGATATAAGCTTATAATATATATGGAAGCTTGTTTCAAAAACCCAAGTAATCTCTTGAAACCAGTGGGTAACTGATTTTTTTTTTCCTGGAAGCTTGTTGCCTCAGGTCCTTTCACCACAACAGACAACTTATTCTTTGAGCCTCTGACAGAACTTCTAGCTTATGCAAGCAGAAAAGAAACACAATTGCTTGTACTGGTATGAAATCATTATAAAGGTCCTCTCACGTCTGCTGTACTTACTAGCCACAGAAGTATCATGTTTGATTGGTGGAATTTTTCTCAGCTAGGACCGTTTGTTGATTCTGAACATCCAGAGATCAAGAAAGGGACTGTAGATAGAAGCTTTGATGAAATATTTCTTTTGGAGATTCTCAGAAGGGTACATAAATAGTAATTTCATTTTTTTGTGGAAGCATCTTGCAAAGTTGCAAATCATAATCTTTTGTTCTTGTTTTTGTTTCAGTTGCAAGACCATGCCGAATACATGGGTTCTAATGTACGTGTGCTCATTGTTCCATCTATAAGGGATGCTAACCATGACTTTGTTTTCCCACAGGTGATAATAATTTAAACAGAGTCATAAATATAATTTTCTTTTTCTTCCCTCATTATGCATGCAAAGCATATTTATTATAATATGTCAACATATTTTGCCTGTATACAGCTAAGAGTTATACTTACGAAATCTTGATTGTGCAGCCTGCTTTTGAAGTTCATCTTCCAAATCTAAAGAACCAGGTAAATGACTGCAATTACTGAACTGTGTTTTTCAACTGTTTGTCATTTGTAGTCACACATTTATATAATTTTCTGTGCTTTTACCAGATAATCAGTCTCTCAAATCCAAGCATCTTTGAAGCTAATCAGGTAACATGGTGGCCATCACTTTCTGATGTTTTATGTGGAAATCTCCAATGTAGTTATTGTTCTTCAGGTTCAATATTGTTTGAAAAGTCTCTTTGACATTTCTGAAGACAATTATCAATATTGTTTATTTCAAACTTCAAATCCTAGTCAACTGACCTATATGTTTTAAGAATTCAGTTGGATTAGTTACCTAGAAGTTGGTGTTTTTATCGCTATAGATTATTTTCCTCTATAAATATGCATGTGAATCATAGAATGAGAAGCTATATCTGAATAAGAGTCCTACGTTCAGGTCAGAGTAGGTTGCTGCACAGTGGATATTCTAAAACAGCTTAGTGGAGAGGAAATGTCAAGAAATCCAACAGATGGAATTCCCAGTGATCGAATGAGCAGGCTTGCATACCATGTGCTTAGCCAGCGCAGGCAAGCCCTGAAAGCTATCACTTATCATAACATGATATGGTTTGGTCCAGGGAGTTGATATTTTGGATTGTCTTAACATTATTTCATTTAATCCTTGAAACAGCTTTTATCCACTATATCCACCAGCAGAAGATGTCCCACTGGATTTTTCACTTTCTACAGAAGCTCTTCGAATTACCACAATTCCCGATATCCTCATCCTGCCTTCAGATATGAAATACTTTGTAAAGGTATCTACTTTTTCTAAGCATCTGCATTTTAGTTCAAACTCTAACATGCAAGTGCTGCTCTTATTGAAATCTAATGTGTATGCTCGGGTACAGGTAGTGTCACTTGGTGGAACAAATGAAGGAGAAGAAACAAAATGCATTTGTATAAATCCAGGAAGGTTAGCCAAAGGAGAAGGAGGAGGCACCTTTGTAGAGGTTTACTACCATGGGAGTGCTGACAAGATGAATGCTTCAATTATAGGCATATAATGCCTGGACCAGAAATATTCAAGGCATACTGATTCGGCATCTGCTCGCAACATCAGATAAATCAGTGAGTTCACAAAATTCCACCCACTGCAATAAATTACATTACTGCAGCAATTAACTTTATTTAATTCCATACCTGAGCCCAAGTAGAAAGATAGTCCTATCCCTCCAGTTCTGTCATTTTGTTTTTTTTGTTGCCATTTGCAATGCATGTCAGTAATCAACAACAGATCTTATGACAATTCTTTTTACTAAGTAGCTGTAAGGGAAATTATAATAAATGTCATTTTTTGAAACTTATTTTTAGTAAACATCACATATTTTGAAATATTAAGTAAATACCATATTTTCCAAATATTAAGTAAATGTCATTTTCTAATATTGGTAAATATGTGTATTTTCTTATACCATACTGGAAAATATACATATTTACTAAAAGTAAAATACGGAACTATGTGTATTCTTTCTCGGAAATGCGTATATTTTCTTATGGCATACTAAAAAATATGACATTTATCTAATATTTGAAAATTGTTGATATTTACTTATACCGAAGTTTCAAAAAGTGACATTTTTTAATATCACCCTAGTTGTAATTGTTATTATTGTGTATAATTCCATTCTTTTACAATTTTTACGTCTGAAAGAAACAGATAGTCTATAACATCTTTGAAGTACAAGTAGAGAAACTAGCTTCTGAATTAGGCACATATAACCAATGAATTCTTTTACAAATAAATATTTACAGGGAAATTACTAAAACTCACAAACTTAATATTCTACCTGGCCTTCTTCTGAGCAATACTTCTTTCTCTCAGAAAGGCTGTCCAATGATTTGAAACCCATAACATACTAACCAGAATGAAAATAACAGTTATAATCGTCCAAGACATCCATGCCCATCTAGGAATCAAACCATTAGCTTTTCCACTCAAATAAAACATAGCCATCTTGACTGTAAACATAGGACCTAGAATACCTCTAACAACAGTGTAGAAAGTTAGGAAAATAGGAGATAGGATCTCATAAAACCTTTGAGCAATAGGAACATCAGTTCTTTGAAATCGGGCAATGCTCCAAACATTCTGGAAAGCACTTGTAACTTCAGCTAGAATAAGAAGAATCAGAATCCCATAACCACCACATCTAACCATGTATCTACAAGTTATAAGAGCATATAAGGTAGCTAGATGGTGAAGAATGAAAAGAATGTTACTTGGGAAAAAGAGCATGTAGTGTATAAGGTCCATTAAGAAATAAGCCATACTAAATTCAATGACTCTGTTATAGGAATCAGTATTAGAAGAAGCATAATTATGTGAAATTTGGGTTTGTAGAAATGCGGATATAGCAAGAATAACAGCAGGTGTGCCATGAGTTAAGGAAATGAAAGAACTTGAAGCTTCTGCCCTGTATTTAGGATCCCAGTTTCTGAAAATTACAAAATAAGCAAGGATATATATGGAGAGAAATATTAAAAAGGATACAGTTAAGGTCTGGGTATAAATAATAGTGGAATCCATGTCAATGAAAAAGTAGAAAGATTGAATTTTGAATGATTTTAATCAGAAATTATGATTTTTCTTTTCTTCTCTTTTTGAGCTAATGAAGGTGAAGATCTATCTTTGAAGGAAACATGAGAGGTCAGAGCCAGAGGTGTTGTTCTGTACAAAGAGAATATCCAAAACTTGTACTTGGGTCTTTTATTGTGTCACAATCATTTAAGAATAATTTTTGGTTAATTATTAAATGTAGATGTCGGCTTAATATGGATTACATAATAATTAATTAATAATGGAAGACTAATTAATAACCGTGATGGAGAAGGTAACCATTTTCCAATCAAATTTGATAGCTAGAAAAAGAGGAAAACGAGAAAAGAAACTCCAATCAGGATGAATAATATGAAATTGAAATGTTCTGTTGTTTTGTTTTTCTTCACTTATGGTTGATTTTTAGGTTATTATTTAATGAATATTCGAACAATAATAATTTTCATTTGCCACTTTTAATTTGTTTTTCTTACCTGGAGAATAATATTGCCCCACAAATGTTATTTTGTTGCCACACGCCTTCTCTTTCTTTGTATTGGGAGTGAGTTTTAATTTTACCGTAATGCTAAATGGTATTTGGAGCACCTTGGCGCTCTCCCTTTATTTTCTAATTTTTTTAGATGAGTTGTCCACTTGTATCTATTCAGTTTACATATCAATTTCAATAGAATTTGAGTATTTTGAGTATATATTATGAATCACGCAAAACAGTTTTAAATTCAACGGTTCAAACAGTATGCAGTCCTCAAATTAATTTTAATGAATCACAGTTTATAGAGTTTATAGAATTTGAGTATATATTATAAATTTGATTTAAAACCATTTTAACTGTTAAAAACCAGAAAAAAAATGAAATTAAAAATTAAAAACACACCTCGTTTAAAAGAAATAAAAAAACATAAAGATAAAAAAAGGTGACACGAGCCAAGAAAACATAGAATTTGTAAAGAGTATAGCTTAGATAAATAATAATATTATTTATTCATTTACAGATAAATTTAAAATTTTGAAACATTCATTTCAAAGTGAAGGTAACAGCGTACTGGGAATGATAGAGGTAAAAAGTAATAACATTTTTTCCATTTCTGCCAACACGATATTTGAATAAACAAAATAACGTATTTTTATATATATATATATATATATATATATATGTATAATGGGATTGTATCTTAATCTCTACCATGGATACATCAGAGAGAACAATGGGACATCAATACCCAATTTAACGAATAAAAACATAATAACATAATTTATTTAAAAAATAGAAGACCAAATAACGATGAAGGTAAACTAATAGAATTGTGTAGGGCTGCAAACGAGTCGAGTCGAACCGTTCGCGAACGGCTCAGTGTTCGCTCGATAAAAGCTCAATTCGAGGCTCGGATCGATAATAAACGAGCCGAGCTTGAGCTGAAAATTTAGGCTCGTTTATTAAACGAGCTGAGCAGTTAAGCTCGCGAGCCGGCTCGCGAACAGCTCGTTTAAAAAAGCTCGCGAGCAGCTCGTTTAATAAGCTTGCGAGCTGCTCGTTAAATAAGCTCGCGAGCCTATCAAAACGACATAATATGTTTCAGTCAAGCAACCCGCCTCTCCACTTCATTTTTTACTATTTCATTTCTCTTTCACTAAAACAGTTATTTTCATTTTCTCACTGAAACAACATTAAAAATGAATTTTATTGATTTTTGACTAACTCTTAACGAGTTCGAACACGAACTCAAATAATAGCAAGAAAGGAGCTCGAACTTATTTGTGAGCTAAAACTCAAGCTCGAGACGAGCTTGAATTCAAGCTTATTTGCGAGCTCAAACTCGAACTCGAGCTCGAATAGCAATATAAAACAGCCAAGCTTGCGAGCCTAAAACAAACCAAGCTCGCAAGCCGAGCTCGAGCTCGTAAAATTTAACATGAGCTCGACTCGAGCTCGTGGAATTTAACACGAGCTCGAGCTCGTGAAATTTAAAACGAGCCAAGCTCGAGCAACACAATACTCGGCTCGACTCAGCTCGTTTGCAACCCTAGAATTGTGATCATAGGAGCCAAGAAAACATAGAATAAGTCGAAAAAAGAGTAGAAAGGTAAAGCATCCCCAATCCTAAACAATGGATTTGGGATTTCTATTACAAATTTTGAACGGGTTACAACAGTATCACTTCATCTAACGGTACTTTTTGACAATAGACAACTGCTTTGTATTTGGTACCATAAGCAACTGAGATACATTCTATTAAACACATAAATACTTGTTTATTACCTTTAGGTATTAAAAGTCAAAAACTGCCTCGCACAAGCTGGTTATATCTCCTCCAAAGTCAAAAACTTCTCAAGATTGACTAAAATGGACACCTAGCATCTTACATAACCATTCCTCCATCGATAGTGAACACCTGCAAAAATGGTAACGTGTGATTTGGCGACCAGAAAAAATGAATAAGAACTACACTTCAAAAAGCAAACATAAGGGGAATCCACAGTGCGAAAATAGAATAAAATAAGCTGCCGAGATGGATGTTCCTATATATAAACCAAGGAAATTGATTAAAGCAATGAGTCCATGAAAGCCTAGTGTTTCAAGACCATAAAATAGCAAATCAAAGCAATGCAAATCCGATATCATGATATGATATGACAATGTGAATCTATGCATCTCCTGGTGAAGAGGTTAAGTTTGAGTTACTTCTTTCCAAACAAGAAGTTATAACCACAGTTCTTGGTCTTTATTGGATTAACAAAAATTGTTTTGTCCTGAGTCCTGATTATAGCATCTTTTAAGGCTATGCCAAAGGTCAGAATGTTGTGGCAAGGCAGTACAAAGAAAGGTTGAACCAAATTTAGGGAAACGTTAACAGGCTTGGCCATCAAAGCAAACAAAAGAATCAAATGAAGTAATTAGGACCCAAGCATAGTTGAGCCTTTCAGAAGAAATGAACATGAAATAGGTACTAACCTGTCCAGTAATGTAGCTCGCAGCAGAATTAAGAGCTAGGAACTCCACCAATCCTGCAACCTCTTCTGGTTGTCCATACCTCCCTAAACAGATAACAAATATAAATAGTAGCAAGTATCTTCAAATTGAGTGAAATATTCTTTTTCAACCTAAGATCTTATTTGGAAGAATGCATACATTTCAAAATAACAAATCTAGAGTTAATTTAACAGATAATCACTAATTTTTTAATTATATAAATGTCAATAATTTCAATGAGTCTCTTAAAAATCAGTAAACATGATTGTAATATTAAGAACACAACACTGTAATCAAAGTTCAGTAAATTACAGTTTTGATAATCATTTTTTATGTTTATACTCTCTGCTAAATGAATCACCTACGATATTTTGTCTTGCCACTCTAATAATTGCAGGGTAAAAGACAATAAAATGAAGTATTGCAAGAAACTTCATGGCTTTTCACCACCAAGAAAGAGAAATATATAAATGTCTTAAGTTTCTACTAAGCACCCAGATATTAGAAGGCCTTCAAATGGTCACCTTACCACACACTGGCTTTGAAATTTGGACTTGATCTCGATAACATTTGTCCATTGTTACAAAGTCTAAGTTCTAAATTTTTTAATAGATGTGTCATCTGCCAACTTAATTGCCTTTCACAGATTTGTAGATCACTTCAATACTTGAGTAACTTAAACTTATGTAATTTTTGATATTAATATTTTGTGTCTCACCTAGAGGGATTGACTGCAAAATTTTCTTCTCAATATCCTCCCCAAGTTTGTGTGTCATGTCAGAAGCAATGAATCCAGGGGCAACAGCATTGACCTAGAAAATATAACATCATTTAATCATTAAGGCTAATTGCCATACATCAGCATTAACAAAATCAGCTGCACAAACACCATAATGTATAAAGGCTTTCTAATAAAGCTACTCAAATAAAAATAAAAACTCTTAAGACTCACATTAATATTTCTGCTTGCATATTCCTTTGCAACACTCTTTGTCAATCCAATAACTCCTGCCTTTGCAGCACTATAGTTGGCTTGCCCAACATTACCAACCAAACCAACAACTGATGCTATGTTAATAATTCTTCCCTGAGAAACCAAATAACAGCAAGAAAATTATTTTGTAATAAGAAAAGCCGGAATGAAAACAAGTCTATTCAGTAAAGAAATTAGTGTTCCTAAGATAGGCACGGTGATATTACCTTTTTCTTCTTCATCATAATTTTGGCTGCTGCCTGCAAGTGATACACTACTTTAGTACGAACAAGATAACTCTCATATACAACATAGACTACAAAGTTGAGTCTTAATGCAAATACCTGTGTGCAAAGGAATACACCTGTGAGATTCAGATCAATAACCTCCTGCCATTGAGCTTTCTTCATTCTCATTAACAATGTATCGCGTGTGATGCCTGAAGGCATGGTAAAAGAAGTGTTGGAGGGGTAAGGGGTAAAAAAAAACAATGAAAAAGAATGAGAGTTGCTTTCACCTGCATTGTTTACCATTACATCAACTGTTCCCCATGCATCAACAGCCTGCAAGCGAAATAATGTGAAATTGCATGAAACACACCATAGGCATCACCAAATTAAAGCAGAAAAAGGAAAAGTTGCACACAGTTTTTATCATTGCTTCCACATCTGCTTCTTGGGAAACATCCCCCCCGAAAGTGATAGCCTGACCACCATAACCTTCAATCTGCAAGGACAACGGCATTATAATAAGCAACACTGCAATTGCCCAGTGAGTATGAGAAATAGGTACTTACATATATAGGAAGCAAAATGACAATTTGGTGGGAAGTGCAATAGTGTGAATGAAAATACGGCCACAAGTTAGTAAATCATCAACAGAAATGAGTAATTCAATTATTTACTGATAACATGTGATTGCAAAGGACTCAGATGACAGCTTGAGCTCTATGCATGCAGTGTAGAACACTTCTTTTGAATTTTGTTTTTTTTATTGAAATCAAGAAAGCAATTAGTATAACTACCAAGAACCAAAAGTAAATAAATAAAACCGTACCAAACCATGAGTCTTGCATTGAAGTTTCAAGTTGTGAATAATTAAAAATGGAGGCTAATTCATTATATAGTTCACATATATAACCAATCACATGCATCTAACTGTTAAATGGGACTTCTCAAGGATAGTCATTCACCTCTTTAGAAACTTCCTCAGCCTCCTTTGATGACCTAGCGTAATTTACCAAGACCTGAAATAGCATATAGATCACCAATAGATATCATGTATAAGGAGAAGAAATACAACAACAGCTCTTCTCAATATTTGAAATTATAAGCAAGAAAAACTTATAAAGCTCCAAAACCTAACCTTACATCCTGCTTTTCCCAACGACAGGGCTATTGCTTTACCAATACCTCTAGAAGCTCCAGTCACTATAACAACAGGCGCTTCCACATTCTGCGCTGTCACAGCACCTGTTTGTTCTGTAGTAGCAACCTGAGCTCTTATACCTGTATTAATCAGCCAGGTTTCTATTAAATTGTCAAATTATTCGCAAAAACTTAAGATTAATAACACTATCGAAGTAAAAAAACCGATAAGTCCTAAATAGGTAAGACCATACCAGAAGAAGCTAATGAGCCACTCGATCTGCATTGTAAACTAAGACGAGACTGAACTTGCCTGCCTCCGCTAGAAATCGAAGACCATTGTTGAACCTGACCGAATCTCCGATAACTTGAACTTCCGAAACTCGCTGAAACTCCGGCGGATTTGAATGCGACAAGTTTGGATCCGGCAACAGAAGCAGCCATGGATAGAGAAGGATTCAAATATCTCCAAAGAATCGAAGAAAGTGAAGAGGAGAGAAAATTAACAGTAGAAATAGCCAGAGAAGCGAAATTCCTTATAACGATAGTATCTCTGCTTCTTCAATTTGCTGGAACGTTTTGTTTTTAACTGCTTTGGGAGTTCCGGAGAGTAGTTTCAGTGGCGATGCAAACGAGGAGTATTCGACTCTATTTCCTTTTTTTTTTTTTTTTGAATTAATAGGTTTTTTTTTTTTTTTTCAATTATTTACCATCCAACCAACCGTTTTTTATCTGGCGACGTTTGCTGTTGGATGGCAGAGATATAGGTTTGTTATATGGGCAGTTTATGGAATTCAGGAATTGAAGGTATTTTAAGGGGAAAAGAAAGAAAATTAGGTTCGTCCGCCCAACTAACGGTGTTC
Source organism: Croton setiger (assembly GCA_948099555.1). Taxonomy (NCBI): domain Eukaryota; kingdom Viridiplantae; phylum Streptophyta; class Magnoliopsida; order Malpighiales; family Euphorbiaceae; genus Croton; species Croton setiger. The sequence continues at coordinate 93,855 of CANUEY010471668.1, read as the reverse complement.
TCTTCCCTTGTTCCAAAAGAATCAAACAGCGTCGTTTAATATTTCCTAATAAAATTACATTTTTCATTGAAAAATAAATTTAATTTTTCTACATAAATAAATTAAGGTAAATCTCTTTTATAAAAAAAAAATATAGTCTTAATTTATTAAAAAGAACACTTTTATTCTCTTAAAAGATGAAAATGATCTTTTACGGACTATTTCTTTAGAAAATGACTTTTTTATCCTACTTCCTAAAAATTAGTATATAGTAACTTAATTCAAGTTTTAAGATATATATATATATATATATTCACTTTTTATTTTAATTTGAAAAACGAATCCAACAAAAAATGGACATTTTTAAACCTATTGTTAAAAAAATAAAAAATAAAAAAAACTTATACAATTTTTGTTATAAAATATATAAAACAACTATAGTTAACAATATTCATATAATAATAAATAAAAGTAGTAGAATACCATTTAACGTTTTTTTAATGTTTATATAATAGTAACTAAATATCAATTTTTTAATATTATTTTTATATAGATAATTTTTAAATTAAAATAAAATCGTTGTTTAAAAATTAAATTCATTTACCAAATAATACTCGTCCTTGCCTTGCAAATTCCAAGCCCAAATGACTACGAAAATAAAAATAAATAAACTAAAATTAATTGAAGCCCGCCGAATCTCGTCGTCGGCCATTCTCTACGGCTCTACCTTCTCGGTCTGTTCTAAAATCTCCATGGAAATCCCCCAATTTTTTGCTATTGTAATTCAATAATAACACTTAAATCGCTATTCAGTTTTGTTTTTTCACTGTAATTTAGCAAATTTAATTGAGGATTTTCGGAACCAAAAACCCTAAGTCTATATTTTTTCAAGTTATGGCGTCGAGGAAGAAACCATCAGAAGGAATTGCTTTACTTTCGATGTACAACGATGAAGATGATGAAGATATGGAGGATATCCATGACCAACAAGAAGAAGACCAGCAACTGGAAGAAGTTAAGCCGTCAGGAGAGCTGGACGAATATAGAGACTCAAATGAGAAGGAGCCTGATTCGGTGGGCGATGCAATGGTTACTGACGAATTGCCTGTAGTCCATCAGAATTCGATGCCCAAAGACGGTAAGTTGCGGCCTCCGACGCCGCAGCAACAGCAGGTTTCGTTCTCATCTTCGACGCTTATGCTGCTGCAGCAGCAGCAAGTAACTGTCAGGAAGGGAACAAAGAGAAGAGAAAGGGGGAGGCTTACAATCGTAGATTATGCTCATGATGAAGTTGCCATGTCTCCTGAACCCGATGTAAACTGGAATTTGACTTTTGCTTTTTGTTTTTTTCCTTTTCATGATCATTTCTGTTATCAGTGTGCTAATTGATTTTTGCAGGAAGAGGAACTTGGCGAAGAGCTTCAAAGTCCTGATGGTAAGTTCACTGGACTGGACCTCCTTTCCAGCAATTTCTAATTGTAACAATGTTAACATGTTGGATATAAATGTTACCACTTACCAGAATATCATAATCACTTAGGATGATGTCAATTTTCTTAAATATTATTTAGTATGGACTTTTGCAAGTGCTTGTTAGTTCTCAGAGTTGGAAAGTGATATCACTATTGAATATTAGTCATAAATGCTTACGATTCTCTTAAGGGTACTTGCAGATGGATGCTCTTGCTTTAGTCATCTGAAACCAAGAAGAAGACAGAGCACTACTGAGGTTGCTCCAACTATTTTAATGACTTTCATTGCTGTAGCTGTGTGGTGTATGGTGTGCTAGCAGCAAAGAGCTTTTGAAAATTTTGGAGTCACTTAGGATAACACAGTGCTTTTGAATGTCTTAATATTGGAAGGAAACATAGTGGTGTCTGTTAAGAGTGAAGCAAACATTAGAACGACCAATGTTAGAACTTGGTCAATTCAGTACTTTGCTAGTGTTATACTCTTTTCTTCCAGTTACCTAAAATTTTTTAAGATTAATCTTCTTTTCCATTTAATCTGAGAAATTTAGGGATTATAGGAGGAATTTATTATGTTATTTCTATTATGTCTTTGGTTATTGAACGTCAATAACACAAATATCAATAAGGCCTCATCTTATCTATTATCTAATAGTTATACAGGGTAATGAGGTAAATCTATAATAAGAATTTGTGTAATTAAGATGTAGTTGTTTTCTTGGTCTTCGTGATGAATTCAAAGTTCTTAGATTGAATGGAACTGAGGGTATATACTATGTCGTTAGACTTTATCTGGGAAGCATGGTTGAAAGCTTATCATTAATGATATCTTTAGTATCAATAATATATAATAGTATTAATCAATTAATCATCCAATCCTCTTGTTTTTTCTCTTTAGCAGGTGATAGCCAAGAAAGAACATCTCCGGGAGGTGTCCGGATCTTAACTCCTAGCACTCAAGCAACTCCTCAATTATCAGAACACTTAGAACAGCCTGATGAAATGAATACTGCGGTTAATCAATCAGAAACTGCAGAAAATAACGATGATTCTAATATTCCTGCTGAAAATGCTGATTCATTGGATAAATTTCTTCCCCCGCCCCCAAAAGAGAAGTGTCCAGAAGAGCTTCAAGTAAGTTATTTTCCTATTTGTCATCAAATATTGGCATAAGAATTTCGTGCCTCTAGTATCTTCATAACTCTCAGCATAATTTCTTTGATTCCATATGTAGATATGCTTAACATTTTGGTGGTCGATATGACTGCTAGAAACACTTGCTTGGGTATGTGATGTTACTTGCATTTGGAATTGTCTTACGAAATTTGTGATTGAATAATATCTGTTGGAGCACTAGGTCAATATATGCATTCAGTTGCTTTGTCTTGGTTATTTTGATTGATTGTGCATATGCTCTGCAGCTTCAGTCTTTCTGTTAGCACATCTTACATCTCTGATGTATTTTTTATCTCTTCCATTGTGCTTCCTGCAGAAGAGAATAGATAAATTTCTTTTGTTCAAGAAAGTTGGCAGAAGCTTCAATGCTGAAGTTCGAAATAGGAAGGATTATCGGAATCCAGATTTTTTGCTGCATGCGGTGAGGTATCAAGACATTGATCAGATAGGATCTTGCTTCAGTAAAGATGTTTTTGACCCCCATGGATATGACAAAAGCGACTTCTATGAAGAAATAGGTTACTTACAGTTCTTTTTGCAATTTGTGTATTTCATATTTTGTTCCATTTGGGTAAGGGATTTCTTTGGTAATTTGTGTATATGCTTTTGTGATTTGGTCTAAGATTTCCCACTTTGCCAAAGCAGTCTTTGTTCTGTAGTTTTGGAATTAACATAAGGAGATTCTGATTGACAATTTCCTTCCTAGTCTTCTTAGTAGCTTTTCCACTTCTTGTATAGACCAGATAAGGCCTTGAGCCCAAAGTCTCTTTTCTAACATTGTGTCATTTCTTGGATCGCTTGCTTGCTTGCTTACTTGTAATGGTTGTCTCATTGTTGAGATCATATGTTGGTAGGACATGGGTACAAGTGCAGCCATGCTTGTTTAAACAAAAACTTGTTGCTGATGTTTCACATCTTTTTCCTCCTGTTTAGATTTTGATATGCACATAACAATTCCTAATTTCCTATAATATCTATGAACCCATGCTGCTAGAACAATTAAATTCAAGTACCCTGTTTGCTCTAGAAAGAACTTGATCTGCAGCATTACCTTGGTCTAATTGAGTATCTCTCATTCATTGTTTGAGTTTTCTTTCAATAGCACCTGGATGCATTGTACTTATTATGTTCAATGACCTTTTCGTTGTTTGTCAGCAGAAGCTGATATGAGACGTGAGAAGGAGAGGAAAGAGCAAGAGCTAAAGAAGAGCCCCAAGGTTGAATTTGTTCCAGGAGGTACTCAGCCTGGCCAGGTTGTGCCTCCTACAAAGTTTAGTTTGCCTATTCCAGGTGCAAATCCATTTATTGCAAATTTATCAAATGACATCAGCTTTTCCAATGAATTTGCTCTGCATAATATTTTTATTTATAATAGTGCTCATAAACCAGAGTCATTTTTCTTCAGTTGCTGTTGCTAGTGGGTTGCATTCTGCATCATCTGCAGCTGATGCTGCTCCTCGGGATAGTAGACATAACAAGAAGTCAAAATGGGATAAGGTTAGTTTCTACATACATCTAGCATATATATGTCCTTAAGATATATACTTCTGGCATTAATATATTGCCATTCTGAGTTTACTATTTGTTTCAGGTGGACGGTGATGGGAGAAATCCTCTCCCAACTGGTGGGCAGGATTCTTTAGCCACGGCAGCTGCGCATGCAGCAATTTTATCTGCAAATGTTAGTGCTGGATACACAGCCTTTGTGTAAGTGTTTGCTTGATAAACCACTGGACCTATGCTCATTATTGTTGTGTATCTTTCTTTGAACCTTAGATCTTATTAAGTACTTTTAATCCTTTTGGCTCATGCAAACTAATGACTTGCTTCTACATGCTATGGAAAGTTTAGCACCCAGGGTTGTTTATGTAAAAGCCATTTACAAACAATTTAAAAGAATTTTGAGGTCTATTTTAGGAACTGATTGCTGACTGTTAGAAGCATTTTTAATTTGAATCACAGACATTGCCTTAGAGGTGGCCACGGACTGGGCTGGTTACGGGCCTCGGCCCGCCAGGCCACGGTTAGGGGGGAAGTTGAACCTTAACCGAGCCGCCGGTTAATTCGGCCGGTTATTTTATTTTATTTTAAAAAAAAAGGGTTAACCAGCGGTTTGAAAGTATGGTTCGTCGACGGTTCACAGTTCAAAAATAGCTTGAACCTTAACCGGACCGTCCCTCTAACGGTTCCGGTTATGGTTCGAACAGTTCTGGTTTGGCGACAAGCCGGGCCAAAACCGGCAGGCCAAACGGGCCTAACCGGCCCATGGCCATGTCTACATTGCCTGGAAGATTTCTGGCATATGCTGATGATAAAAAGAAGTATTTGTTTATATGGAAAAGCAATTTACTGATACACTATGATGTTCTCTAAATTGCATGTTAACTGCTGACCAACATTTGCTTTTCTCCTCTCTTCTAGGAGTGAATGTCAGATTTAAGTTGATCAATATCTTCTCTGGCACCATACCCTGCGTTGTTCCTATCTTTGCTTTGGTTTTGGAAAATGTTTATATTGACCTATGCTATGGGTTATTGAGTTCTTTGGTTTTTTTATCGACCCTTCAAATTATTCCCAAAGACACTATTAATTCGTGATCTCTATTATATTATGTGTCAAATTTTTAGGATATATCACATATGTCGAGCCTTTCAATTGCTGCATTATAACCAAAAAGGGTCCTGTGGTGGAAAATGCTTCAAAAAGGGCAAAGGGAAATAATATATACTGCACTATATATGTTTTGGGGGCTAAATGAAGGAAACCTGATTTTTGCATCACAGGCCAAATTAAAAGAAATTTAATCAATTAAAATTATTGTCATTACTGTTAGAAAATATATTGCTGTAAGCCCGTAACTACTCGAACTTGTGAATCGGTGATGGTAAGTTTGAGGAGGGGATGGGTAGGGGATGGTTATTCTTTGTTATTTTACATAAGAGGGGATGTTTATAATGACAAGAACATCCGTGACTTTTTCTTTTTTTCCTGTTATAATGGAGTTAATATTTATGCTTAATATAGTGGAAAATTTAAATTGCAGGCAGCAGAAAAGGAGAGAAGCAGAAGAAAAAAGGTCTAGCGAAAAGAAATTGGAAAGACGATCCTGAGCCTGTTCAACACAATTGGAAAGGCTAGAAGCATAGGAAAAAAGGTCCAGCTAAAAGAAATTAGAAAGACTTGTCAGGAACATGTAAAGCTCAGTTACTGAGAGCGTGGAAAAATATTTCTCGAGGTTAAATGCATGAATGTAATATAGCAAAAGGCTCAAATTCAATGCATTTTGTAGTCTAATTGATGTAACAGCAATTTTTGAAAAAAAAAAATTAATTACTTCTAAATGAAGACAGAATTCAGGTTACATTTTTGCTCTACTTGTAACACATTAGGTCTTATAACTTATATTGAGTGTATTAATACATGTTAGGATTTTTATGTTCCAGTCAAAAATTAAAAACATTACAACAAATTCAATGTTGTGGATCAAAATTTTTATCACAGCATCTGGTTGTTAGCTACGGTTTCAGACTACTCAAAATTTGGAGCTACAACAATTTTGCAAGTACCTTTTTTTTAAGTTTCTTAATCTTAATTAGTCGTATTAACATTCTTTTTTGTGGAGAGGGGCATCTTGGACATTTCAATATTTTGTCTGTCTTCGACCATAATAGCTTCTTAGTCAAAATACTAAAAATTAATTTTTTACAGCATTTTTTAAATTAAGTTTTGAAATAGTTTTTTACTGTTTAACTATTACAAATTAAATATTACTGTAATAATTAAATTTATCAAACACAATTTTACATTAACTAAAGAAAATTTTGCTCCAACTACCAAATGGAAAGGTCGGTTCGACGGTTAGAAGAATCATATTCCACAATTCCTTGGTCTATTTAACAGTGAAAATTCACTTATCTGTAAGGAACTTCAGAAAAAAAAAGTTATTGGTAAGGAAAATTATTAATTTATACCTAAAAATTGCAATAATGTGTATTAAATTGTTTGTATCAAAAAACGGGTCAATGAAAACTGTTACAAATATACTGCGCAAAGCTCTGTTGAATCCTATCTGAAAATATTAAGAACTAATGATAAAACATTTGAACACAACTGATACTGTAAAAAAAATAAAATAAAATAAAAATCCACCAATTGAATATAATATGTCCGATTTACATTCTCTAATTAATGGAATATATTTTTTTCTAAAAAATAAAAATTGCTGCAGATGTTTAACAAAAAGCTGCGGCTAATAAGCACCATTATGATCATTCATCGAACACTCCACCAGCTAAAAACAGCAATTCCTTTTCTGCTAATAAAATTGCAAATTTGAACTTGTTGTAATCCTGATTCTTTGTAATACCTCTTTATACAAAAAGCACTTAGAAAATAATTTGCTTATAGACCTAAACTTCAAATCTTCCAGTTCTTAACATATTACAAAACTTTGCTGCTTCAAGACACCATAAACAAGAATCACATAAGCAATCATCATCTTCGAAATCGATATCCCTTTTCCATCCTGATTTTTTAACTTCAGTAACACACAATGCCATTCTATCGCAATTACAGTATAAGCTTTTTATTTTGATCCTTCCTTGTTCTTCAGGTCCAAATCCAACTAAATAATTTTTAACCCACATAAAATCAACAATTTCTTTTACCTTTTTCCTACATTCTGTAATCAAAACACTTAAATTGTTTCTTCCAAACTTATTAGAAAGTAAATTCAAACCCTGTTTCTGCATCCCACCACCATGACATACCAGGATTATACCATACACATAAATAGCTTCCATGTGGTTCTTATAAGCAGCTTTTTTCAAAAACCCAATTCCAGAATCATATTTCAAGTTACTGAAATAATCAATCATCCCTTGTCTAATCATTGCTTCTGGGTTTCCTGTTCTTCTACACCTATCTAAAAATCTCAAAACACCATTGTTATCCTTCCACGGAATTACAGGGAACCCATCAATTGAAACTGATTCATAAACAATATCCTCTGTTGAAGCTTTTAAAAATTCTTTACAACTTAGTTTTGCATTGTAAAGATCAGTGAAAGAAGAAGAAGCAACTCGAGAAATAATTTCTGAAACTAATTCTTTTGGAATATGAGCAAACCTGTTATGATAACTTATTCTTTTGCATTTACTTATAGCTCTAATTGGCTTTGAAATCCCCATTGATGGAAATCAGAGAGAGGAAAAAGCTTTGAAGTGTTATTATTGGTTACAGAAATCAGTAAATGCTTGCTTGAAGGTATTTATAATGATGGCTATGGTTTCCCCCCCTTTCCTAATCAGGATTTGATTTTCCTGTATTCCTTTAGGTTGTGTTTTTGGTTTTAGTGTAATTATATCATAATAATATAAGGATTAGGAAACCTTTCTGTTGGTTTTGGGTAATCGCTTTTGTGTAACGAACGAGTAACGACTTTCCTTAAAAGGATTAGAGAATCTGTTTTTGCTTCTCCTATTCAGGTAGGAATAGGATGATTCGGGAACATTATTATTATTACGTTAATATAATTTTTTATTTTATTATATAAATATTCACCTATTTATTTTTTCGTTAGAAGTTTAAATAACCCCTTTATTTTCTTTGATTTTCTTATTATATATTTTTTAAAAATAACACCTATATCTTTAATTTTACTATGTATATTTTCAGATAGAAAATTAAAATATCGTGTTTTGTATATTCTGAAAGAAAGTATATAATAAAATTAAAAATGTAGATTTTATTTATTTAAAATTTTTAAATTTAAATAACCACAATTAACTTTCTTATTTTTACTTAAAATAATTAAAAATATATTCGACAAAATTAATTATTTAAAAGCTATATGAGTTACTTAAAAAGCTATCTTATGAAACATTTACGAAAACTTGCTTTTAGCATAACTATTCTAAAAGCTGATACAATTTATTTCTAAAAAATTAACTTTTAGCATAAGTATTTCATAAGCTAATATGATTATTGTAATTTCTGAAATTTTTTGATAAATAAATGCACAGGAGTGGGAAAAATACATTAAAGTGCAAAAAATAGTCAATTTATTTGCTATCCAGAAAGCAAATTTCTTTGCAAATTCTACTTAGTTGAATGTAAATTATTGATTGAAAAAAATAATTAAACAGTAAAAATATAACTTCAGAGCATTAATTAATGGAAAAGCAAAATTTATGTATCAAACTATGGCGTCAATTTATGTATAAATTCTTGCTATTTCATCTTAAAATATGGGCAGTTCAGTAAGAACGGGCTTGCTGGAAGGAGGAGGGGGTGGACTTCGACGAGGAGATGGGATGAGAGGCACTGGTCACGGGGAGGCAATCTCACTTCTAATCACGTAATGAAACAGATGAGGGAAACCCTGACTTCATCTTCACTTCATGTTTACACCTGTGGAGCTGGGGTCCAACTACATTTTAGTTCAGTCTGCAGAATAGAAACAGACATTTAAGCTACGTGTTCCAGCATATTTTACAGAGGCAAAAAAGATGGGCAGCCATTAACCACTACCATTCTGTTCTTGAGGATTAGGCACGGCCACGGGCATGTGCTGGTCTTTTCGAATTATTCTTTGGACGAATCTTCACAAATGCCTTCTCTAGATCCTGTAAAACGCAGAAAAATAGAATAAGGGATGTTAGTGTGGCATTTTTTGAAATTTGAAATTTGACACCAAATAAAAAGGAGGAAAGAAAAAACATTGTATGCCACTCCCGAGAGATGAACACAAACTGGAAATAGGCACATTCTTAACGCAAGTTGAAAAATTTGTTAGATGCGAACGATGCTAACTGGGTATTAGGAAATTAAATTGTAGAAAAGGCTCTTTGAAGGCTAAATATGAAGTAATTTCAAACATGGGTTTGGATATGTCAAATGTATATACTCATCTCAAAATCCAGACATCTGACTCTATATATACATGCTATGAGTAATGTCATTATTGGTCTCTATTCTAGTTTTATTTCATGACGTGAGAATGTTTTAAATGCTGTAACCAGAAATACAATCACAAATGCTTTCTATCCACCACGATGAAAGGACCATTTACAGATTTTGAATTTCCAAAAAGTGGGATAGCTATCCCATATGTGAATAATGAATTTAATGATCAATAGCAAGATTAATCTCAAAATTCCATATATATTTCAATAAAGACATGATTAAAAAAAAAATCTTACATTGGGCATATGAAAATTGGATAAGTAAAATGTTTGTTTGTGTATGTTAGAAAGAGTTGCCTAAGGATTATAACCGCACCACCTAGGATTCAAGGAATGCCTTATTCTATGCATAAATACATAAGAGAAAAATTCCCCAGCCTCTCGTTTACCGTCTTTTCACATCGCATATAGAGTCTATTAGTATTTTGCTCAAGGGGCTATCAGCATTCAAGAAATACCAAAATTGGCAAGAAGAAGCAGCATACCAGAGGCAATAGTGATACCTTCAAAATATTATGCATAAAACTATGGACCATAAAGGGGAGAAGTCATCTCACTAGAGATTACCAACATAGGGAAAAATTTAATTACACGTTCCATTTTAAAACTGAAAATGGTAATAACTATAGTATGTGTAGTGTAGCCATACGCAAATGTCTGGTGCAGTAGATAAAACAAAAACAGTCAATCATTGGAGAAGATTTCACAGGCTACATATTTATGCATTACCTGAACTGGTTCATTTCGAGGGGCGTCAGAAGTCCAGAGATTTTCCAAATTGTAATAAGCTCTGGCCTTCTCATCAAGGGCATGAACAATCACCTTACCTGAAGAAACAAAGTAGCAATAGGGCAAATCAAAACAACAATAAGCTACACAAAATACGTAAAATTTCATCAGAATAGCAAAAATAAAAGCGAATTAGAGTTGATGTATAGGCCTTTATATTTCTACAAATTTCGTATAATATTGAAAATTGACTGTGAAATTATGCAATATTCTTCCAGGAAAGAAATAGGCCTAAAAGAACATAAGTACCAGAGTCAACTACAATCCACTTTCCTTCCTCTTGCCCTTCGACGCTAGGAAGCAAAATCCGATCAGCTCCTTTCTGCTTCAGCTTAGCCTGTATTTGTTAAGAAAATTTTCAATTATTAATTTAAAAAAATAAATTCAAAACGTAATTTCATGAGAAACAAACAGAAAATTAGGTTTTGAAACAAAAATCTAACAAGAGTAAGAGTAAACGAACCTGCCTTGTAAATAAGAGCTTGAGCAATGTTCTTGACATGCCATGTAGACCTACCAGTGGCGATCACCATATAATCTGCCCAGTCACAATTTTTATTAACCGGTATGACTTTCACATCGTCTGCTCTGACGTCGGAGAGAACCTTCTCGACCTCGTTCAGGTCAAGTAAGCCTTTGTTGTAGCTGCTTCTGCTTGATTCGACCGTCGATGAAGAGAAAACGTGGAAAGTACCTGGAAACCCTAGCTTCCATGTATGGCGGAGAGATGGCAGTTCTGACCGGAAACGGAGACACCGAGATCGTAGCGCCGCTAGCATTGGATCGCTATGCTCGAGAGGTGGAGTGGAAGTGAAACAATAGAGCTTGTAGAAGGCTCGTCCAACAGACGATGAGTGAGTACTGCGAAAATAGCGTTTCGATGAATTAGTTTTGGGCTCTTCGCTCATTGCCCGATGGGCCGGATAAGGAGACTTAAGCCATGTTTTAAATATTTTTTAAAGTAATTTTCAAATATTTAATCAATTAAAATACTATATAGTGTCATAATATTTAACATTTTAATCAATTAAGATACTAAAATACAATTTAGTATTATTTTAAGATAATATGACAACTTTACCCATAGTAAATATAAATAGTTTACATATAAAATCACGTGAATAAAAAAAAAGGTTTTTGCTTAATATAAACACTTCAGAATTAATATGGAAAATGATATATGTAGATAATTTTGACAAATATTGATTACCTTTATTTATTATATTATATTTTTTTGTTTAAACTTCAAATCATCAATCAATCATAATAATGCATCATTAAATAGTTAAGCCATCGATCACATTTTGATATTAATCTCCATTTATATTGGTAATTAATGAAATCATTAGTTAATGATTATGATCTTCAACGTCTAATAAATATGGTGTAATCCTCCTTGGATAAACAAGCCAACTAAAGATATTTTTAAAATTAAAAATCTACAAGCTTATATTAACAAGCCATTTAATTAACACCCTATCCATGATTTAGATGTTTATTTGAAGAAAATGTTATAATATATATATATATATATATATATATATATATATATATATATATATATATATATATATATATATCTTCCACTTGGTCATACTTTCGAAAAAACTAATATTGGTATTTTGATGAGTTTTTAATATATATTCTTCAGTAAAAATTTGAAATAAATGAAAAATAGTGCCCAATTTTTAAATTATGATTATATTTTACACGTTTTTAAGCATTTTGTGAAAAAATACAGCAAATTTTTTGATCTAAATTTAATTTTATATACTATTTTTATAAGCATGAATAACTATTTACGATAAATTAATTGTTAATAAAAAGTTATACAAACATTATGAAACATAATAGTACTTATTTAAATATTTAGGTAATAAACTTATTTTGTCAGTTGCACGACACAGATTGTATTCGAATTAATTAAGACATGATTTTAAAAATCGAATGAATTTTAAAAAATCACCCATTAGTCCCTCATCATTCTTTAATATATAAAAAGTACAGTAGGAACTCATAAAAATATAACAATTAAAATAGAATTAGTAATTTTAGACTCATAAAAAAATTTAAACGTTTGTGTTTAAGTGTTTAATAATGTAAATAAACATATACTTATCCCTATTTAAACAGCTATCACCACTAAAATCATCAAATAATATTGGGGAAAAGGGTTAATAAAATACCAAAAATATCAAACACAACAAGAAAAGTTAGATTAAAGCAAAGGAAAATGTTGTGTTTATTTGGGTGAAATCTTGAAAGTTGTCGACTATATATATGTTAAGTACAATAAAATAAAAATAATAATAATACTTGTCTTCCCTTAAACAACAAAAAACAAATCCTTGTCTTGGAAATGTGGAAAAAATAGTAAAAAAAAATACTACTAGTAATAAAGAAAAATATCGCAAATTTTTTGACCGTTAGATTTATAGGATATGACCCACGTGTCAATTAAAGACACAAAGATCAGACTTCCGCCTAGTATTCACTGGTCTTCATCATTTCATGAATCGTACCTGATTAGCTCTTGTTGACCAGAACGGAAACCCACACTGCACGGGGCTCACGTGCATTCCACCCAAAAGTTTAATTTTTTCTTTTTCTTTTTTGTGTATTGAAAGCACAAAACTGCGTCGTCTTTTTACTGACTACCCTGGTAATCGGTTGCCAACCAATACAATATGCAAGACTATTTATCACTCTCTATGTATTGTTGTTATCAGACAAATTTTTCAAAACCGAATATTATTTATATAAAACAAAAAACTAAAAACTCAAATTAGGAAATTATTGAAAAATTAAAAAATTAATTTTTTACTTAAATCAATGAAGTGGCTCAGCTATCTCCAATTTTAATTATATAGTAACATATTTAAAAAATTTATACATTTTACTAAAAAAAGTATGCAATTTTAAAAATATTAATAATTTTTACAGTCGTACAGTTAAATAAAATTGATTTTTTTCTAATTTAAATAAAATTATATTATTATTATTATTATTATTATTATTATTATTATTATTATTATTATTATTATACTTGAATTCATTGTTAAGGTCTATAATAAAAAAATCAGTTGTTTTAACTTTTTATTAAACAATCATAATAAAATTTTTAAAATAAATTTTTTATTTATTTATTCAGTTATATGTTCGATTGATTTATCTAGAGAATATTTTTAAATTAAATGTTTGATTGACATATAAAAATTTTCTTTTAATAAAATTAAAAGTCAAAATTTAAATTTAGTTGTGAAATGATAATTAAATGGACTTTATTTAAAAATATTTGCTCTCTAATTTATCCAATTTAACGGATAAAATAAAAATGCTTGGAAAAAATTATTCCTCTTAAATTTTATATATATATATATATATATATATATATATATATATATATATATATATATATATATATTTTATATAAATCGAATGAATAAAATAAATATTTCAATAAATATATGTATAGTTTTTTATTTTAATTTTTGAGAGGTGGATATATGTAGATTGTAGAATTGTCAAAAAATGACGCTGGTGCATTCAATATTTCAATTTATACATTTTACTTTTTTTAAAAATTGACATATTTTATTTTTATTATTTATTGATTAACATGAGATATACTAATATTAATGAGAGAATTTTGATAAATGTCACATTTTAAAATATTATTATGACAAAATTTTTTAAAAATTATTTAAATATCATTATTTAATATTTACCTAGAAGAATACATATATTTCCATTTCATGATATTAGTAACATGCGTATTAATTTATATAAATACGTATATTTGACATTAATCAAAAGTGATATCTATTAAATATTTTAAAAAATAGTATTTGCTTATTATTTCAAAATAGGTGATATTTAATAAAATAAATTTAAAAACTTTATTACTGTAATTTTATATTTAAAATATTTATTTGATTATAATTATTTTTTAATTTTTATTATTTATTTTATTAAAATGACATAAATTGATAAAATAATATTTCAATTTTTTCATTAGTATGGGTAATCCCCGATTACTAACGATTTTGGTCTCATGCAAGCAAGCTAGTTGCAGTTGAGCCCAAATTTTAAATAATAAATTCAAACATGAAAAAAAAAATTTTTTAGATTCTTGAACCGTAACTCTTGTATTTAGTTGCCATTATTATATTTGGAACCTTCAACAGATTGTCAGTAATAAATTATTATATTTGGAACCTTGGACAGATTGTCAGTAATAAGTTAGACGAAAATGAGAATGACGTCTATACTATTTTAGAAACCCAATAATTCAACAGTAAGGATATGTAATTATTTTAGATTTTTGAAATTATTGACTTGCTTTTTTTTTATTTGAAATATAATACTACTATTGTTTTCTTTATTTCCTTTTTTTTTTTCAAAGTGTTAGGTTCCATTCAATCAATTGTGTCTTATAAAATGCATTTAATAGATAGATTGTTTTGTTTAGAAGATAATAGATATAGATTTTTTTTTTTAAAAAAAAAGATATATAGATTTGGTGTAATAAATAGATTTTGTATAGTTTTTCATTTTAGTACATCATATCTCATTAAATGACGTATTAATGTTATAATTAATCTCATAATAATTTCAAAATTAATTTATCATCAAATGGTCCACCTAAAATCTCTCAATGGATGAAAATATCTAAATTTTTAGATAATAATAATTAATTGTATTAAATATTACTCCTAAAAAATGTGTATGAATTATTTATTGGGTGTTTTGACATATAAATTAAACTAAACATTCTTTATTTCATTTTTCAAAGCCTGATATGAAATTTGAAAATTATTATTCAAATTTCCAAAGTTATTTATATATATATTTTTTTTATCTATAAAAAATTAATTAACAAACAAATAATAATTTTCTAAGAATAAAATGAGAATAATTCAACGAAAATAATAAATATTGAAGTAAAATTGATTCTGTATGAGATTAGCTCATTTTATATATAATTTCATCAATTAAAATCAATTAATCCAAATATATGTAAATAGAAAAAATCCAATATAATACTTTAATATTGAAAATAAATTAGATAAATGATGGATTTTTTTTTTTAAAAAAAGGGGGGCAAAGCAAGCCTACGATGGCCCTATGAAATCTTGGACATTGACTTATAACCAAAGCTTCATCTTTATCCAACCTTATTATATTTGTTAACAAGTTGTAATATATTAAACAAATATATCCTAATCAAACATTACCAACCTAAACATAGTTTATATAGTACTAATTATACCACTAATCTTGCACTAAACATGATTTTGTTTTTTTCCATACATAATTAGTAAATTTTGAAGGATTTATTTAAATTATAATTTTCTTTTCTCATTCTCAAGTGGAAAATCAAAACCTTAATTAATATAAATTAAATTAAAGAATTGTTATGATTATGTTTGAAGCCTTTAAAGTTCTATTTATCACCTACCAAATAAAACGACATCATTCTATATCTTTCCCATTAGTTGACATTGCTAATGATAACCACCCAATTATGTTTTGGCTTTTTTTGTAATTGTCCGTTATATTTAATGTAATGTAACCCTTGATTTTGCCATTGAAATTTATATTACATCTTTATGTAAAACATTATTTCAATATATTATAGCAATTATTAAAATAATTACTAAAATTTTTTCACATTTAGTTGTTTACAATATGATAAAAAATTTAAAACTTTAAAGGTAATAGTTTAAACTTTTATAAATAGTTGTTTAAACGATTATAAACTAATATTTTGCTAATATTTATTGGTCAAGACGACAAAAGTATATTTTTCTTAATATGGTCAAATATATTGGATATCTTTCATATACTATAAAGATATATATTTTTTATTTTCTTAAAATTATACTACAAAAATCAATATTTAAATTTAAAATTATATTATAAAATATAAGTTTTTAATTTTTTTTGACAATCCACGAATTATTACTGTACATTTTCCTAATTAGTACGTACTTCTAATTACTTTTTATTGAAGACTAATTATTTTTATTTTTAAGAAAAATATACTGTTGTCAATAATAAATATATATTTTTTATTTTTTATTTATAATAAATAAATAAATAAATAAATTTCTAACAAATAATAGTAAAGAGGAAAATCACAGAGCAGAGAGAAAGCGAGCTGCTGAGAAAGTGAAAAAAAAAAAGTAAAAATGAAAGCTTGCTAAGGAGGAAAGAAGCAAATCTGAACAGCAATAGGAAAAAAAAAAAGATAGAGGTTCGTATAGTTACCCTCAAATTTTCTTGCAGACTTTCTCTCATTTTCTCGCAGAAGAGAGAAAAGAAAGCTGGAAACTTTCTAACCGATCCTCTCCGATCTGCTCACTCTTTCGTTTTACAAACAAGGCAATAAATAAATGCCTTAGATCCGACTTCACTGCCCAACATTCTTTACACTGTAATTTGCTTTTAAAGTTGTTTTGTCTTCCAATTCGAGATCTTATTCGCATTCAACGTGTTTTCAACTATATGTTTGAAGAAATTTTGACTTTGGGTAGTCAAGTCAAGTGCTTTTCACTGAGCTGAAAACGGTGAGTTGTTACTTTGTTTTTGTAATTTGAGCTAAGTGGTGACGTTATAATGAGCATTACAAGGTCAATTTTAGTATGAATTGGGGAGGTGGGTGGGGGAATTTGCGATGTTTTGGTGCCATAGGATGGGAATTTAGGGTTTTAGGAGATAGTATTTGAAGTTGAAGAATTTGAGTTGGGTTCTTGTTGGGGTTGGTTGCTAAGATTTCCACTTTTCGGATGGTAAAATTGGGTTGATTGATTTATTTTGTGAGTGTAATGTGTATAATGGGTTTCTTGGAGTGGGTCTAAGCTAATGGAAATTGTGATGTTGGCAAGTTGAATTTAAGGAAAAGTTATTCAGTTTTGTGCAAGTAATGGGGGACAATTTAGTTTGGGAAAGGCGTTATTTTGGTTTTGGTTTGAAAAACAGGTTTAAGTGATCAGTTTGGAAGTTTAGTTTGTAGCGGGAGAGGAAATGCCTCCTTCTCCGGCATTGAGATATTCTCCCGGAAGGGAGCCCAGAGGTGAGATTCACAAGCGAGGCCGCAGTCTTGAAGGTGGATTGATCTTCAAGGAGAAAGATGAAGATCTTGCTTTATTTAATGAAATGCAATCTAAAGAAAGAGAGAGTTTTCTGCTCCAGTCCTCTGATGACTTTGAAGACACCTTTTGTAATTTTCTGTGCCAGCCTCTTTATTGTAATTGGGTTTCTGTTAGGTTTTCTAACAGGAACATTTGTCTGTTTCTTCTGGTTAATGATGGTTTTTTATTTCCTTTTGTTGACTTCTATACAGCTACGAAGTTGAAACATTTTTCAGATTTGAAGCTTGGAATTTCTATTCCTGTTCGAGGAGAGAGCAGTGAATTGCTAAATGCAGATGGGGAGAAGAATGATTATGATTGGTACGTTATGATTTCTATTTTAATCTGTGATTGTAATAATGCTTCCTCAATTTTTGTTGGTTTGCAAATAATTTTAAAATAATTTTGAGCTCTATATATGGAATCCATTTCCTTACATGTACGATTAATTTGTGATGAATGAAATTAATTTTTTTGCTATAAGTGCTGTAATTCTAAGTTTTGCATACACTTTTATTAGTTCAATTACGATGATCATCATGATGATTTTGAAATCACTATGTAGCTTTTAACTCGTTTGCATCATTATAAATGCTTTTTGAACTTCCTGGTGATGATGGATAATCTGTTGTCGTTGATGTTAAGGTTATTAACTCCTCCTGATACTCCTCTCTTCCCTTCATTGGACGATGAGCCCCCAGCAGTTAATGTTACATCCAGGGGCAGGCCTCGGAGTCAGCCTATTACTATATCAAGATCATCCACGGTAGGCCATTGATCACTTCTATAAAATGAACAGTTTGTGTTTAGTTATTCCCCCTAAAAGTTAAGTCTTTCTGAAAATAAAAGTTAGATTTTATAGTATTCTATTTTTCCCCTGGAAATGATAATTCCTCTTTATGTAGATGGAGAAGAGTTACAGAAGCAGTAGGGGCAGTGCAAGTCCAAACCGCTTAAGCCCATCACCTCGGTCTGGCAGTGGCTCATTTCAGTCCAGAGGAAGGCCATCATCAGCGCCCTATTCTAGTCCAACTCATACCCAACAACCTACTACTCCAACACGTAGACCTTCTCCTCCTCCAAAAACTTCAACACCTGGTCCTAGATCTTCAACTCCAACTCCAAGGAGAACAAGCACTGGATCAGGAGGAAGGGGAGTTTCCCCTGTGAGGACGAGTCGAGGAAACTCTGCTTCACCTAAAATAAGGGCTTGGCAGTCAAATATCCCTGGTTTTTCTTCTGAAGCTCCACCTAATCTACGCACTTCTTTGGCAGATCGACCAGCATCATATGTTAGGGGCTCCTCACCAGCATCCAGGAATGGTAGAGGCACCTCACCTGCATCGAGGAATGGTAGGGACTCAGGCCCAAGTTTTGGCAGACAATCAATGTCTCCAACTGGTTCTAGAAGTGTTAGTTCATCACATAGTCAAGACCGAGACAGGATTAGCTCTCATAGTAGAGGTTCTGTGGCATCATCTGGTGATGATGATGTGGATTCTTTGCAATCCATTTATGTGGGTAGCTTAGATCGCGTAGCTTCAAAGAGGACTGGCACAATTCCAAATAATAGAGTCATGGCATTTTCTAAGAAATCAACGAGAATATTGTCTCCGAGTTCTGCTCCAAAAAGATCCTTCGATTCTGCTCTTCGTCAAATGGTATTTTGTCTTTTTTATTATAAATTTAGACTGCATCCCTTTTTATGAAAATTTATGCGTGAGCATTTTTGTAAATATCAGAAGTATAATTGGTTTGTATACTTGCTTTTGGAAATTAATTGCAAATATGTGGCTTCCCCATCAACTTCTAGAAGGTTAGGTTGTTCAATTGCTTGTTTATGCGTTACTCTTTATCAATGTTACATAATTATATGTCATATTTCCTTGGAATATAACTCTTAGATTCCTAGAGAACATGTGTAGATCCTCCTTGTACTTCTTAAGTTTAACAACAGTGTCAATTAGTTGTTTCCTCAATTATTTTTTCACTTCTCTTCCTTGAATCTGTAGTAACAATTTCTCATAAATCGATCCAAATTTGTTATAAATTTTATCCCTACTATCTACACTAAATCCTGACATGTCTGAGACCAGTGGCTGCAGTTAGCAACCTTTACTATTAATTAAACCATTTCTGACTCCTGAAGTAACAGGAAGCCTACTGTAGTATTTGGAAGCATGTGGAAAGCACATGCTTAAGGGCATGAATTTATTATTTTTTTTTTTTGGGGTGCATAATGGAGAGTTCTTCTGTGCTTTCTTCACATGAAACTCGTACTTCTGGAAGTACTAACACATAAATCCTTTATATTGGTCAATATTATTGTGCAGGATCATCGGAAGAGTCCTCAAAACATGTTCAGACCACTTTTATCTAGTGTGCCCAGTTCTACCTTCTATGCTGGAACAGCAAATTCTGCACAGCGTCCGTTGATATCTAGGAATTCTTCAGTTACAACCAGCAGTAATGCAAGTTCTGATCAATATACTGGTGTTGCTCCTGATGCCGAAGGAATTGACCATCACCAGGAAGATATGGCAACCGAAAGTGCAAGTACGATACACCCTGGTGCTCGGGAACAAGCATCTCCTTTTGATAAGGTGGAAAAATTAAACAAGGATGTTGAACATGAACTGGATGATGGGTTGCTCCAGTTTCAGCTTGGTGATTTGGAAAGAAACCTTGCAACTGAATGTGAGCCTAATGACTCTGAAGAGTTCTGCCACCAGGAGACTGATATGGAGAACAGTTCTGCTTCAGACGCATTATGTGCTAAAACTGATTTTTCAGAAGTTGGTAGTTTAGAAAACACAAAAGTTTGTTCTAAATGTGGTTGCAAGTATCATGCCCTCGAAATGGAAGAGAAAGAGGTAAATATTTGTCCAGATTGCCGCAGACAAGATGATTATGTGGCTGCCACAGGTCCGGAGACAACAATAGTTACTCTTGAGAAGTCCTCGATGTTGTCTATGAATCTTTCTGGAGAATATGTGCCTTTTGACGAGGCTGAGACACAAGTGGCTGTACTGGAGTTGCGGTCACAAGGTCTTGATGAGGTAGAGGCAAGGGTTGCTCAGCAAGCAGATGATGTCAAGCACGGATGTTCTTCATATAATGAGCAAATGTCTTGCACTGAAGAAGCTGGGTTGCCGGTGGAGGGGGGAGATGAGCTGACCATGGTTTGTCAGAATGGACGCAGACAACTAGCGGATAGTCTCCAGTCATCTGATAGTGGCTCTGGAGGTCCACAAATTCTGCCATCTAATGACTATCAAAGTCTGAAGATGGATGGTTCAGAAGGTGCTGGCATTTCTGTGTTGCTTAAGAGGTCAAGCAGCATTAAGGGGCCTGTCGTACAAGCCAGGACTTTTGTTGCCTCAACCATTTCTTATGATAATTTCTCTTACAGTAGAGACAGTGCAAACAGTTTGAGAAGCTCAATGGGATATGGCAGTACCTCTGCTTCATCCTCAGTTGATTTTGGCTCAAGTAGGCAAGTAGAAAATCGTGTTCAACGGCAGTTAAGTGGGAAGAAATCTGACATGGAGAACTACAGATATGACACTAGACCTCAAAGCAGTACGTCATCTTTGTCTGGAACTTTAAGCCATAATCACCTTGGTCTTACAATAAGCACTCATGAAGAGAATAGTGAATTTTTTGTTGGTGATGTGAAACTTGATGGAAGAGAAGGTGCGACTGCAACTTCTCAAGGAAGGGGGTTGACATTAGAAAATGGTGTTTCTAATGCATCTTTTACTGATGCAGCAGTTCCCGAGGTTGATTCAGTTGAGCGAAGTGAGAGTAATAGACTAACAGATGCTTCTTTGTGCCATACAGCTGGCCTTAAGTCAGATGAGAATTCAAGAGCATCATTTCCAAATCACGAAGAAGACCATTTCCATCAGAATGGTGATGATTTAGACAAATTTGTAACCCGTCCGGATCCCCCGCATGGAATGGAGGATACCTTGTTTAGCACTAGTCTTGATAGGATAAATGATGCTGTGGTTCCCACTCATAGTTCTTTGGCCTCAATATCAGAGATTGAAGCTGAGAATTTTTGTCACAGTACCCCTGACTCAGAGAATGATGAGGCCCCTGTAAATTCAAAAATCCCCATAGATGAATTCCCATCAGATAAGAACATCTCTGCTTCTGTTCTTGAGCACAGCAACTCGGATCACTTACATGGCATATTAGGTACGCTATTTTTTGCATTAGTGTTCATTTTATTGTGTCATTTCTTTTTGCGAGTCGTGTTTGGCATTGCTTGTGCTTTTCTCCTTTTGACTTCTAAAAAGCTATCATAAAAAAACAGCATTTTGCTACTCCTATAAAAACAACTTAAAAGCCAAAAAAGCCCAGGCAAGCAAGCAAATGGCTGGGTTTTAAGTTAAAAAGTGCTTTTACGCAATGCAAACGCCCTCATTAACTTATATGTCTATTATTGATGAAGATATAGCTTTGGTGCCGTTTCAGTAATTTCTTATGAATGAATTACCCAATGAGAAAAATTACCTTAAAAAAAATGCTGCAGTTGTAAAGATGCATTTATCATGCTTGTGTACTTTGCTGAATTTATAAAATGATGCTTCCATGTGCTTATTATGTCTTTTGAGATAATTTCAGCTTTGGCATGGAACTGGTAATTATGATTGTGTTCTCTGACAATTCTTTGCTTGTGGCAGAGGATTCTACTGTATTGGTCCAAGAAGGAAGCAAAGCAAGAAGCCTAACCCTTGAAGAAGCAACAGACACAATACTTTTCTGTAGTTCCATTGTCCATGATCTGGCCTACCAGGCTGCAGCAATAGCCATTGAAAAAGAAGATTCAGTCCCTCTGGAAGGTTCCTGGCCAACTGTTACAATTGTGGGGAAATCCGCTAATGATAGAAAGGATTCACGCAACAGAACAACTGGGAAACGCATTTCAAAATCCCAGAAAGCCAAACAAAATAAGAAGATGGAATTAGACATAATAAAATCTCCTTCCACAAAGACCGAAAATGACGAAAATGCCAATGAATCTCAGGTACGTAACGTTGGCCTTCCTAATAACATGGACAGTGCAAAGCCTCCGAAACTGGAGTCGAAATGCAATTGCACAGTAATGTGAAAAGTCTTTAGTGCCACTCACCAAGCAACTCGGCTACTCCCCTTCAACCATTGGGAGAAGTAGCCGAGTTCTTGTCTGTTGCTGTTCTTTCTTTTTGTGTTTGAAGGGCTGTTTAGATTATTTTGCTCAGTTGGGTCCAATTTATTTGTAAGAAACACCAAGCATGTGTTGGTGACATAATTGTAAAGTTGTTTATTATTTGTTATTTACTAGGTTGATATTAGTTTTTAAGGCAATGGAGATTTGTGTTTGCTCTACTCCATTTGCCACATTCTTGTTAAATTAGTTACACTCCCAATTTGATTCAAAGTCCTTGGTTCGACCGAAGTATAGTTCTGATTTTTCTACAATTGACTTGTTTGTCTGAATCAGCGTACCAAACATTGCCTAAGAGAATGTCATTTCGCTAGTTGAAAATAGAAAGGAAAAAAAAAGAGAAAAGGTTCTATTATTTTTAGTATTGATCTTTGCTTCCTACACCTTTTTTGAATGCCCTTTTGCTGTAAATAAGTCAGTCAAATTATTGATCTTTCTGCATTTGTCCCCAAAAGCCATGAGAAGTTGATGTCTTCCAAAAGTATGGCGCCCAATAACATAAAAACGCCCTTCTACTATCATTGATTTTGAGTTCAGCCCCCTCAACAAAAAAAAGTGAAAACCAAGCCCTTCTACTATGCATTTCGTATACACGAGCACCTTACGTCCAATAAAAAATGGTACGAGCCTATTTGCCCAATCCAATCCTTAACTCTCTCCGTCATTTCATCAAACACCTGAAGTGCAACAAATTTTTCACTGCTTCAAGATTCCACGTTGCAACATGAAACATAAACAAATCACCGAAGTCTAGTAAGTTGAACACGTGTATAAAAATCCCACATTAATACAAGCAAGAAATTTAAGATCTTTGCAAATCAGTCTCAATGAACACAAATCAACAGCTTCGTAATTGGACATAAAAATATATGGAATTGAAACTGAGGATTAGAATTAACATGCCCTGGTCCAACTTGCAAAAGGCAATAATAGTTACAAGTCAATCAATTCAGTTTCTTTTTTAAACAACTCAACAGCTTCGTTAGGCATTTCATCAAACAGTTTATTCGCATCAGAAATCTACCATTTGTTTACTTTATTTTGCTTGATCCTACTGAATGCAGTTCAGAAATTTTCAAGTCAACACCAAACAATCAGTGTCGCACCAATCTTAACAGTAGTGGTAGAAAAAGAAAAAATTAATTTTGGTACGCACCTCTGTAAAGGACTCAGAAATTCAGACCAAGCCCATGGTAATAGATGGTTTCTTGCAAAGCCTAAACGGCAAAATTGCCATCTACTGCAGCCTGGTGCAAGTTGCTTACCAGGTAATTTGAAAACTCCAGCAAGAAGCAACCAAAAGATGTGGCACGTTTAATCATCTTCACATGAACCCGAGAAATGGCTTCTTTCCTTTCCATGTCCACTCTACTCTCTTTCTACGCTTCTTCTTTCTCCACCTTATCTATGCTTATATGTACAATCATCAACGAAACTATCCCTAAACACCTTCGAGATTCTAACTTATTCTCTGATTACTTCTCCTCCGACTTCAATTTCATCATCAAAGATCGATGGCAAGCCGCACAGAACGAAACGTTTTGAGCAATTGAGGTTTTTCTTCGACAATAATGACAGTAACAACATCACTGCGAGCAAGAAGTGAGCGGAAAGACCATGGCAGCCACCGAAAGACTATGCACAGTATTTCTCACGTAGCGGATGGAGTTGTTGACCTGAGAGAAGGAAGATGGTGTGAAGATCTGTCGCACTCTAGGTGTTTGATGAAATGCCTGACCGAGGATTAAGGATGAAGAATCAAACCGAATAAAGTTGTCAGGCCCCTCCTCCGTCTGATTGATCGGCACGCACAGTTTCTATTAGGCAGAGGTGCTCGAGTATACGAAATGCATAAAAGGGGGGCTTGGTTTTCTTTTTTTTCTTAGTTGAGGGGGCTAAACTCAAAATCAGTTGTACTACAGAGGTTTTTTATGTTATTGGCCAAAGTATGGCCTAAACTTGCACAAACGCCTTGGCTAATTATAGTTACACTTTTACTCCATACTATATAAAATATAATATATAATTACACAAAATATAGAAAACAGTATTTCACATATAGTGTATATTTTCTTTTGTGTTCCACTATGCACATTATAATTTGTCAAAATTATGATACATGTAATAAACTAAATAAAAAAGGTAATTATTATTATTATTATTATTATTATTATTATTATTATTATTATTATTATTATTATTATTATTTTGAAGATAAGGTCATTATTATTTAGTCCATTTGTTTTTATATATTATATAATTGTTTAATCGTATTTTAAAAATATTATATTTATTTAGTTCCATCTTTTTTTTATATTTTATTATTTCACCTTTTTGTAATATGCCTTTAAAATTATGAGAACAGATAAATATGCACATTATTTATCATTCATAAAAAATCATTTATCCAATGAATTATTGTAATTTATCTGTGAAAATTGCAATTTAATTTCAATATATATATATATATATATAATTAAATATAACTTAAGGTTAGGTTAGACCATTGAAATGCAGAATTAAGAAATAAGACAATGAAGATTAGGACGAGATAGTTGGAAGATTGGATGAATTATATTTGATCATGACGAGCTAATGTTTAAATTTCTCTGAAGTTAGCAAAGTAGGATAAAATTGACAAAGAAGTAAGTTCAAAGTGAATTTATAATTTTCAATAAAATTTGGGGTGAAATCATAATTTTGACTCAAACTAAGGACGGAAGTATTATTTTTTTGGCGGGAAAATCTAAAGCCCCATAAACTTCTAGCGGTGTAGTTTTCCCTCCCTAACCTGAAACTTCAGTTCTTCCTCAATGGAATCCGATTCAGACTCCGACGGTTCCCACATTTCCGCGACTCCTCCAAGAAATCCATTACCATCACCGCTGCCGCCGCGTCCGCCACCGTCTCTTCCGTCGCGGAAGCTTCCAGCTCATCCTCCACCAGCACTACTCTCCTCTCGCAAATCCAAAATCAGCGATAAATCCATCAAAAAACCGCAACAACAGCCGAAGCAACCACCTCAGGAACCCTCTCGAGATGAGCCAGAGCCAGACTTCCCTCCTATGTCTTCTCATCCATTCCAGATCCGCCATTCATTTGTTCAAGATCGCCAAATGCCGATGGATGTCCTACCTGCCGGCTACTTCTCAAAATCGGCGTCGTTTTCGAAAATCCACAGACCTTCTCTCAACTTCGAGCCAATCGAGAACAATCCTAGCCCTTCAATTTCTTCTGACAGTTTTCCATTAGTAAATAAATCAAATGTCACAAAGAAACATCCTAATTTGATTGGCGCAAACTTGCCTTTGCCTCCAGTAAAGCTGCGCAAAAGCAGTGGAAGTGAAGGTAATTTTGTTAAGCTCAATATGCACAATCGGTATGGCCGCAACAAGTTTAAGAATCGACAATCAAGCAGTTACAAATCTTATAGAAGAAGCAACCGGAAATGGAAATCCGAAAAGGAAAGTGTAGGCGACGAGGATGTTTTAGTCACTGAAATTAGAGACCAGCAGAAATCGAAGCTTGGGAAGAACAGTGAGGCGATTGAGGCGGCTATTTTGGCGGCTCAAAATGAGGCTTCTGATGAGAATTTGGTGAGGCTGTTGAATGTAATGTACGGTTACGATTCATTTAGAGATGGTCAATTGGAAGCGATCAAGATGGTGCTTGATAAGAAGTCAACCATGCTGGTTTTGCCCACCGGAGCTGGTAAATCATTGTGTTATCAGATTCCTGCGGTGGTTTTACCGGGCGTTACGCTGGTTGTCAGTCCATTAGTAGCATTAATGATTGATCAGTTGAAACATTTGCCTCCCCTTATTGAAGGCGGCCTCTTGTCCAGCAGCCAGGTTATTCTACTTCCTTTCTTCTTGCTAAAAGTTTCTATTTTTAATTTGGCGTTTCGTTTATAGTTTAATTGGGTTCCTTGTAAAATTGCTCTAGACACCTGAAGAGGCTGCAATGACACTTAGGCTAGTTGAAGAAGGGACTATAAAGGTCAGTTTATTGACAATTTATAGGCTATTTTTAGTTGCATGTGTTGTGCTATTTCTTGCATTATTGTTAAGGCTAAGGTGTTATGGTATCATATCAGGTCCTTTTTGTTTCACCAGAGAGATTCTTAAATGCAGAATTCTTATCAGTCCTTTCTGCTATTTCTATATCGCTTCTTGTTGTAGATGAAGCTCATTGTATTTCTGAATGGTTAGTTGTTTATTTCATGAGATACTCTTTACCTTCTAGGCTTTAGGCTGCTAATCGTTTTCAATTGTTACAAAAACTTGTCAATAGGTCCCATAATTTCCGGCCCTCGTACATGAGACTCAGGGCAACTTTACTTCGTGCTAGACTCAATATTGAATGCTTTCTGGGAATGACTGCAACTGCCACTGCCACAACTTTGAATTCTGTTATGTCAGCTTTGGAGATTCCTTCCACTAATCTCATTCAAAAATCCCAGTTGAGGAACAATCTGCAATTGTCAGTGTCCTTGACTGGAAATCGGCAAGTTTCTATGATTTTTTATTCCTTAGTTTTTTCTTCTGACAATGATTTGGGGGAATTTATTTGGCTTACTAATCAATGCCATGAATTTAATAGAATGAAAGAATTGCTGATGTTGATAAAGTCTTCTCCCTTTGTGGAAGCTCAAAGCATCATTATATACTGTAAATTCCAGGTATTCATGTTATCATATGTTCTAAAACTTATTTCTCATTTGATTTCAGGCGATTTGTTAAAATGATTCTTGACATCACAATTCACTTCAAGTGATTTGTTAAAATAATTCTGCAAGTCATACCACAGTCTTCCCACTGCTGAGCTGTTGCTGTGTTCACAATTGTAGAAGTTTGACATATAAGTAGTGTGGGTAATCTGTTATAGCTAACTGTTGAAATTTGATTTTTCCTTTGCAGTCTGAAACTGATATAATAAGCAGATATCTATGTGATAACAATATATCTGCAAAGGTTAGCACTTCAACTGTAAATTTCACATTTCGTAATTGGATCATTGCTGCTAAATTTGTCAAATTGACTATGATTTTATATCCAGAGCTACCATAGTTCTATCCCGTCCAAGAATCGCAGCCATATACAGGAATTATTTTGTTCAAACAAGATTAGAGTGGTGAGAAGAGTCTTTTTCCATACATATATTTATATCAACACTGCAAATTGTAAAAACTACAGTTTGCAGCAGAATGACTAAATGCGTTGAATTTATATATGGAAGGTTGTTGCAACTGTGGCATTTGGCATGGGACTCGACAAAAGTGATGTTGGAGCTGTAAGTAAAGAAACTTTACTCTGAAGTATTGTTTCTCTGCATTCATGTTAACTACCAATCTTTTGCCAAAATCTGTTGTTCATAATATTGTGTCAGTGCTTTTCGCTATCCTTCTACACACTCGGGTCACATGGTGGACTTGATTTATCATTCTATATTATTCTCATCTTTGAGTTGAGGGAGCCAGATGCCAGCCCTACTGCACATTCCAAGGATGCCTTGAAAAATAGACATGTTTAGCACAATGCATTAGGCATCGTCGTGCAAGAACATAATTCTGTAACTCTTCAATCGCACATGTTTCAGGTGATTCATTATAGTTTGCCTGAAAGCTTGGAAGAGTATGTTCAGGTACAAATCCCCTCATTCCAATTTTCAGAAGAGATACTCGTATAACATTCACTCAATCAAATAAGTCATATTGCTTTTTTAGGAGATTGGGCGTGCTGGACGGGATGGAAGGTTGTCATACTGCCATCTCTTTTTAGATGATATCACATATAGCAAGCTTCAAAGTCTTCTGCACAGGTGATTATTTTTAGTCTTTCAATATCAGGATTACGTTATTCAAAGATCTTGGTCTGATCCATAACCTCGTATTCTCAGTGAAGGAATTGATGAGTATGCTGTAAGCAAGTTCCTCTGTAAAGTCTTTACTGACAATTTCTGTGGGAAAATTTGTTCAATAATCAAAGAATCTGCATCTCGTGACTTTGATATGAAGGAAGAGGTTTGTCCCATGTACTTCTGATGAATTACTATTATGTCTTATGGTGTCTTTCGTCCAATGTCCACAATGAAGAAAAACATAATCTTGGACTTTTGGTTCTCAGAAACTATGACTAGAAATAAAGTTGTTTCATGTTTGGAATTTTGGGTTCCTTTTGGCATAATTTTCTTTTAAAGGTTGACTGGTCTTTACTATTGTAGGTGATGCTCACACTTTTAACACAACTGGAGTTGGGTGAGGTACAATACTTGCGTCTATTTCCAGAGCAGAATGTAACTTGCACTTTGAACTTCTATAAGGTTAGTTTGCTGCCATGAGGTTAAATTAAAACAGGTTGTGCTTGGAATACTGAAGCCCTTGTGCATTGACATCATAATCTGTTGCATCATAAAGCATACAAGACATCTGAATCTGCTGTAATCAACTTCAAAAGTTTGGGTCTCATGGTTGATGGGATTAATCAAAATATTAATATTACACTGATTGATTTATTGATTAAAATGTTTGTCTCATAGTCTCCCCGTCCCACAAAATATGATTGTTTTTATTTCCACCATATAAATGTATTAATATTATTTAATAATCAATTTTACTTAACTTTTCCTAATAGACCTTATATTTTTACGAAGTATCATTTCCAACGAAGAATTAAATGGAATTTTTTTTTTTTAATAATAATGCATACTGAATAGGAGAATCATGTTAGAAAATTAAAAATTAATTATACTTCTAACTTGGGAATTGGTCTATACTTTGATACAAATAAAAGGGAAAACCATACTTTCTTTAGTCAAGGTGTACATAAGTTTATTCCAAGATCTGCATATAGTAAATTGTAATTTTCAAATTTCATGATCATTTCATGATAATTATCTTTTGATGCTTAAGATGTTAAATGCAGACTTCTCCAACACTGCTGGCTGGCAAAGATATAGTAGTTTCAGCAATTCTTAAAAAGTGAGTGCAGTTTCAATTTCTTACTTTGAGTCTAGTAATCCTAGGCAACTTTCTGTGCGTTTAACTTTGGTGCAATGAATTTTAATTGATTGTGTTGCAGGTCTGAAACCAGACAAGGGCAATATGTGTTTGACATACCTACTGTCGCAAATAACATAGGGATTACAACTTTTGATTTATCCAATCACTTGCAAAACCTGAAGGTATTAAATTTAAATACAATCATCTTCAGATTCACGGTTATGCATAATGCTGTTTCCACATCATTCTATCTAATGAAAACGAAAAGCTTTAGAACACCCAAATGAACTCTATAATTGTTACTGAGCCTGTTTTTTCTCCATTCCAATGTTCAAATAAAAAACTTAACATATTCTTCTATATCCATAGATATTATTGTTTTTTACTTTTTATATTATGTTCACTGGAAGTAATGAAACTTTTACTTTGTCTTGTCATGGGATCTTTTCAGTTTAAAGGAGAAATAACATATGATGTTAAGGATCCAGCATACTGTTATTCAATTGTTGAAGTCCCTACAGATTTGTGTTCTCTCTCAGCTCATCTTACACGATGGTTATCTGAGATTGAATCTTTTAAGGTAAGTGGCTCTTATGCTCTTGGTTTTTATCCAATTATAATTTATATTGCAGCGTAAAGGTAGTAAAGAACTACTAATTCATTATAACTACCAGTTATGAGTAAGTGAATCCTGGACCATTGAACTATACCATTCTTGTCCATGTCAATGAACCAGTTGACTGGGATTTCCTGCACACTCTCTTAATTTTGTGTTTCGTCTATGCCTATAAATGATATGAAGTTCATATTCTGACTTTAGGTGCGAAAATTGGATGCTATGTTTGATGCTGCAGCTTTTGCTGTGAATAAGTGTGAGAAGATGCAAGGTTGCAATGATTTCCATCACACACCTTGTTTGCAAAGGAAGATTTTGGATTACTTCAAAGAGGATGGTAGATGTAATACCTCAAATAAGATGTGTCAAAGCAGGTTGGTTAAGATCGTCGCTTTCCGTAGGTTCAACTGATTCAAAAAATAGAAATCAAAGCTATTTATCTTAATATGAGTACTTCATATATCATTATTAATAAATTTGTTACTTTGTATTTGCAGCCCATTTTTGCGAGCAGATATTAAGGTGGGAGTTCACACAGGTTCTTCATGTTTCTACTCCAGGCAACTAATGGGTTTCAGTGGTAAACTATCTCACCCTTTTTGGTTACAGGTTTTTCTGCAGAGCAACTCGCATGCCAAATTTACTCCCCGGTCTGTTGCAAGGATAATGCATGGCATTCCCAGTCCAGCCTACCCCTCTGCAACCTGGTCTAAAACACATTTCTGGTATAATTACTCTACTGTTTCCCCTCACAATAATATTCATTAATTATTTAGCCATTAAGATTTGAGGACAATTTCTAATTGGTAAAATACAAGATGACAAACTGGTATGGATGGGGTATTGCAATCCTTCGGGGTAAGGACAAGGACGCCTGAATCCTTATTCTCCTCCCCTGAAAATTAAAAAAGTTCTGAATTTGAATCATGAACCATTTCCAGCTCAGGCTCTAATCCTTCTGGTTGTAAAAATTACTTGTTGAATGATAATTTTCAAAAAAAAATTTCCCCAGGTCAAAACGCTGAGCTATTAGTTAATTAATTTGTAAATGCAGGGGAAGATATACTCAGATAGACTTCCAAGTGGTTATGGAAGCTGCAAGAACAGAATTAATGAATTTTGTTGGGAAAGATACAACCTAGCTTTTAATATGAATCATTCTTTTGAAGAGCAAAGAATGGCCAAGAATTCCCATTATCTGATCCGAAGGCCTCAATTTAAACACATTATTTCCTTTAAGGCATTAAAATTATCAGGTATACTGTCGCTCCAAACTTGTACTGTACATCCATTTTCTATTTATAAGCTCATATTTGTTCTTTACTTAAAAATTATAGGGAGGGAAGATTTCAAGATAAGGAAAATTTCAATAGTAGGATGAAGTAATATACTGATTGTAGCATCTAGTGATTGTTGTATAGTTGGAAAATTATGAAGTAGGCCATGAATATATACTTTGAGATAGACTTATTAGTAGCATTCAATTCCTGGAGTAGGAAGAACCAAGGTCTAGTGTAGTCCTATCTAATAATAATAATTCATCCTGGGTTGATCTTGATTTGATATTTTGATCTTAGACTATTACAGAGCATGTGATATTGAATTAAAGGTGATGCACTATTTATAATGTTGTCCTATACAAGTACAAGGAAGTGGGCAAATAATGCTTGGCAATTGGCAGTTTCTCTGTATTTTCTGTTTGGTGGCTTATTTCTCCAAAAGCTAACCGCTTAGTGTCAAATTAAGAAAGCTCCAGTGTGTCCTACCATTAATTGGTGCTATGGTCCGAGTAAAAAATGTACAGAAAGGAAAACAATTTGATTAAAGCAATGACCTTTTTTATGGTGTTTATTCTTAATCTATCATAAGTTTTCATGTTCTTCAAATCGAACTAGTATAATTTCTTTTCTGTTGTCGATTAATTAAAATTCTAGTCAGCTAGTAACTCTCTTTAATTTTAATTAACTAATCTTATAATATGTTGATAATGATGTTTGGCCACATCTTACAAGTTAAAAGAATGCGGATTACGCCATTAAAAAAATTATCAAATTTAGTAGTGATTTAATTTTCATCAAAAGTGAATGGAATTAGCCATAGCCAATTCATGAATCGAAAGGAATGTTGAAGTGTTGTGTACGAGAAGCTTGTTTTTTGAGGTATAGATTTTTTATATCACAAGCTAATTAAATTAAATTAAAATAGAATACTTCAAAAATTTGCCGATTCTTTGCTTTAGCTCTTTCTTCCAAATTTCAATACAAAGTGAAAATTGGCTTATCCAAAACCATTCTTTTGCTTTATTTTGAAGTCAATGATCATCCAAATCAAGTATATAGCAATTTTGCATTTTTTTTTTTTATATTTCAATATTTAGGCTTACAGGAGTTTTTTTTTATTTTTTTAGTAATTAAAAAGTGTGGAATTTGTAAATTTTGGTCATTTTTTGAAATAACACTTCCTTTTTTTTAACAAAATATATTTTACATTCACTCTAATCTAAAGGGGAGAAGAGAAAACAAATACAACTTTAGATAAGGGTAGCATTTACTACTGAGCTACCTCTTTGAAAATATGATTAGAAGTGTCGGCCGGATTTTTGCAAATTTTTGTTTTGTTTTTTATTTGTATTCTGTAGAAGAATGAGTTGGTATGTTGTTTGTACATAAATCTAGTTTTATGAGTATATAAAACCAATTTTCATGTTTATAAATCAATTGTAAAAGAATTGCTTGTCATAATTAATCTGTATATAAATTATTTTTTATATACTTCAATAGTATATTAATTTTATTTATTTTTTGCCAAACAAAAAGTAGATAATTAATATATAAATACGTAAATTAATAAATAAGCAAAAAATAAATAAAAAATTAATTTATATACTGATTAATATGTAAAAATAATCTATAAATATAAGAGTAATTGTTAAAAAAATTATACTGATATGTAAAAAGTAATTTATATACTAATCAGTTTATAAAAAATTCAGGGATATAAAAGTAATTGTTATAAAAAATTAATTTAGATATTGATAATATGTAAAATCAATTTACGTATTAATGTAAAAAAATTAAGGCTATAATGATAATTATCATAAAAAATTTAGATGCAAAATAATTTACATATTGATCATATAAAAAAATAAACTTACATATAAATGAATTATTATTTACTACAAATGCTAAGAATTATTATTTATTTAATTTTATCTTTATTTTTTTACTTTTGTATTAAGAATATGATTTTCAAAAAAAAAAATTCAATATCTGAGTCTAAAATGTCATATTTTTCATTTAAAAAAGTGCGTTAATATGATTAAAATTAAAACATTTCAGAAATGATTGAATTGAAATACTTTATTATGTTAATTTTAACATCTAAAATTAAAAAATTTGAATGATTAGATGATAAATATAAATTTTAAATGCAATAATAAATAAGATAACATTCACTAACTCTTTAAATTTAATTTTAATAAAAGAAAACTCTTTAATTTAATACGAATTTTTAATATGAATAATTAATTATTATTCGAATAATTAATCAAATTTTTATAAAAGGAAGCTGGCATACTATTATTTTGAAATTGGGATACAATATTAAGAACCATTCAGTCTCAGCCTACCAACATTAACGCTAAACCACACTTGGTTGATAAAAATATTTAATTTTTTTTAATCAAAGCTTAATTTGCAATATAAAATATATCCTTTTTGATTTCTAAATTTTATTTAGTTAAAAAATTTCTCTAAATTTTTAAATTACTAATTTTTTTAGAAGGAAAACAATAATATTATAATCCTTTCAAAAATTAAGTAAAAAAAAAAAAAGAATTCGAAATGGAGCATGAGGAGTATATTCGAGACATCATTTGAAAGAAAGAGGCATATTCAGTTAAGAAAAGAGAAAGGGAGGGAGAAGGAGAAAGAGTAGCAAAGACCGTTAGTTAACACATTCAAGAAAACCAATTTAAACAAACCCAAAAACCAGAACCTGAACCTGAAGAACAACCCATTTCAATTCATCTTCTTCCTTCTTGTTTCCTCTTTTCCCATTTAATCATACTTCTTCCCCACCTACAACAACTTTAAGCTCTAATTTTTCAATAAAAAAGAATCAATCTTTTCTAATCCTTTCGTTTTTAATTTTCAATATTCAAAAACCTATCATCAAACTTTTAAAATTCTGGAAGGAATTCAATTTTGATTTTGAGAATAATGGATGAGATGACGAGCGCTCGATCTGGGTCATCTATGGATAGCTCGGCTTCTTCTTCTTATAGGTCATCTACATACAGAAATTATCCTCTCATTGCTGCTCTTGTTGCCTTCGCTGTTGCCCAATTTATCAAGTTCTTCACTACCTGGTAATAAATAATTCTCTCAATTTCCCTTTTTTCATTGATATTTTGGGATTTGGGTTTTGTATTTCTTGATTCTTGGATTCTGAATTTTGAGTTTATGAGAATGGTGGGTTTTTTATGTTTCAATCTTTAGCTGGATCTTGAAATGAATGTTAAATAGTATTTCGTTAAGACTTTGCTGCTTTGATCTATTTGTTAATCATGTTTATACATTTGCTTAAGAACCAATATTGAAAATATCTTTACACCCATAATCTCATTTCTTCAGTTATCGCTAATTAAGTAATTAACAGGCAATCGAGAATAGTTATTTCCTTAATCTCCTAGATTTAATGAGAGTATTATTATGAAATAGAGAAGGCGGCATTTAGGCCTATTTGATTTCCTGATTAATCAAAAACATGGAAATTACAGAAAGTAAAAAACAAGCTATGGATGATTATATGGTTTCTTGACCATTTGGCGGATCTTAATTTGATAGAACAAAATGGAGGAGTTTAATATTGAATAAATTATTGGCTATATTATTAAAAAAAGCTCTGAAATTTTATAATGTTATAGTGGCAATTTGTCATGTTCTGATCCTAATTTTTTATTGCAAATTGTATATTAACTTTCTTGGAATACTTGTTATTGGTGTAAACTTTACAAGATTTCGTTTAAAACACTAAGTCTTATTGTGACAATATACAACTCATTTACATTTTTTTGATAATATTGGTAACTGGTAAGAATTATGCCAGATTTTCATTTAGCATTCATAGTTTACCCTGAGAATCTTAACGTTTCTTAGATTTGCAGGTGTAAGGAAAGGCGATGGGACTTCAAGCAACTCGTTGGATCCGGTGGAATGCCTTCTTCCCATTCTGCAACTGTTTCTGCACTTGCAATGGCTGTTGGGTTCCAAGAAGGCTTTGGAGGACCGTTATTTGCAACTGCATTGATCTTAGCCTGTGTGGTAAAGCTTTTCATCTCCTACAATTCCTCTTCGTCACTCTGTTTTTGTTTTTTGTTGTTAATTAGCAAACATGAAAAACAGAGAAATTTTTTCACACTGATAAATTTTTGGTGGCAGGTGATGTATGATGCAACTGGTGTAAGACTACATGCTGGACGCCAAGCTGAGGTTAATTTCGCCTTCTCATTTCCGTTATTGCTAATTTATCATTTGAATCAATGCAAGTGTTATATTTTTTATGCCATTTTTGATGTATTTGAAACTGGCTGTTCTTCAGGTGCTGAATCAAATTGTATATGAGCTTCCTGCTGAGCATCCTCTGGCTGAAAGCCGACCTTTGCGAGAACTTCTTGGTCATACTCCTCCTCAAGTTTGTACACTACTCCCTTTGTTTGATTTACTTAGATATATATAGAAATTTCATTTAGGGAAAGTAGAAATACTTGGTTTTTCTGTATTACCCCTTAATGGAATTTATATTAACACATTCATTAATTAACTCTGTTATAAGGGTGTTATTGGCGATTTTGATCGTCTTAAAAATTTTCATTTCTCTCTTTCTGTAAGTAAAACAAACAGAGAGTATCAAGTAAAATCTCTCATACTGTTGGAAAAATTCTACTATTGGAATACCTGAAAATGTTCATTTTCCCAATTATGCAGGCGGCATGTTATTTTAGACCATATAATGCTCACAAGTTGCAGATTAGATTCTTTCCTTTCATCTTTTTGCTTAATTTCTGAATTATTCGATTACTGATTCTTCTCAATAATGCTCTTTGATGATAGGTTGTTGCGGGTAGTGTACTGGGGATTGTTACAGCAATTTCAGGGTATTTCATCGCAATAATGAGAGACAATGTAAGTTGATACATAGGGAAAATGAAAGTTATCTAGCAGAAGCAGAAGCACATCTGATCACACCATAGAACATAATTGCAGTTCATAGACTTTGTGAAAGGAATCTAACAAAGGAAAGCATCTTCTTCCTTAAAAAAAATATTCAGCTTATGTTCATTTTAGTGGTAACATTTTAAAGATATAATTGATTGATTTGCTTTGCAGTAATTGCTGTAAAAGTCATATTCATGCATGTTGTACTAAAAAGTTGAACATAATTGCAATGGGAAGTACAGAAATTTAAGCAAATTAACTTATATTTTGGTAGTATTATTATTGGACTGTATATTACTATTAGTTTTCTCAATTTGTTCAGGCCTGCAGAACATTTAAAGGGTGTTTAACTTTGCTTAAAAGCAACTTGTAAACACTATTTAACTTAAAAGCCAATCATTTATCTATTTATTTAACTTTTTCTACTTCTAAGTTGTTTTTATTAAAAAAAAAAAAAAAGCGAAATCCTAATTTTTATAAGTGTTTTTTGAGCGCCAAAAAGCAGAAAAGCACAGGCAACGGAAAATACCCACTTGGTTTGTTAGATTTATAGGCTTTGTAAAAAAGCCTGGAAGTAGCCTACTCTCTCTTTTTAAGTACCTTAAAGCTTAAACACGAGACCTCTAATTAAGGAGATACAAACACTCTTTTCATAGCCAGCAACAGATTTTCTATAATGATATCAATTTAAAATTAAAAATTGATATGTAGAATCCAATGAAATTACTCTTCTAAGGAAGACAACTCTGCTCCCTTCAAAATACACAAGCAGAAGTCTAACAAGTTTGGTTTCTTCTTGTATTCATTTCCGTCCCCAATACAGCAGAAAATACCTTTCTCATATCTGAAACTGGATCTTTTTCGAAACCTGACTCTGCTCGCCAAGCAATGTGGTCATCAGGCCTGACTAAAATCGCACCTTTTTCAGTCATGTTGCACATGATCCACCACGATGAAGGATTTGAAGAGTTCTTAACTTCCATAACGTCTATATAATTCATCCAAGGTGCCAATTTGTCCTTGCTCCTTGTTTTGGTCTCATCAACAGAACCAGAAGGCCAGAGTACACAAACCTTAGCAGAGACTTTAAAGTCTTCAGCCACCTTTAACATGGCACGAGCAAGTTGGTAAGATTCTTCAAGTGGTGCCACAATTAGAAGAAACTCAACTTCGTTCCCGGACAACAGATCAAGTGTAGAAATAATTGCCTAGAAATGCATATAACTATGGTTATATTCAGATAAAAGTAGACCCAAATAGGCTCATGAACATGTTAAATGAAACTTGGAATTGTAACAGAAACAGTAATTTACCTCTGTTGACGAGTTTGATAAAATCTTCACATTCATATGTGGCAACCTTGATCCTGGGTTTACCGATGGAATATAGTCTCTCCGACGACCAGTGGGTGGTTCTGGAGTGTGTATCGTGTTACCATTATCAGGAACGAGTGCTCCTTCAAGGTACCTAAATATGATATTAACTTCCTTAAAATTGGTCAAAATGCATTTTTATTTGAAGAAAGTAAAAAGTTCATAAAAGATGTGTGATACCTGAAACCAAGATCCTCAGCTGGAAACTGGAGCTGAAGGCTTTTTCC
Source organism: Croton setiger (assembly GCA_948099555.1). Taxonomy (NCBI): domain Eukaryota; kingdom Viridiplantae; phylum Streptophyta; class Magnoliopsida; order Malpighiales; family Euphorbiaceae; genus Croton; species Croton setiger. The sequence continues at coordinate 55,689 of CANUEY010471668.1, read as the reverse complement.
TTCCTCAATTATGTTTCTTACTTTAGCAAGTCTTGAGGAACCAATTGGATTTTTTTCATTTAGTATAGATTCTGAGAGCTGTGCACGACCTATGGCGAAAATTCCATCCAGAACTGTCCTCTGCAGTCCAGAGGGTAAAATGGAACCGAGACCTTCATTAATAGCTTGGTGGACTGAAATCACAGTCAATCGAGAATGACAAGAAATCACAGTCATGATGTTGAAAATGGATAAATTGTTTTATTTTCAATGCAATCAACAGTGACATTATTGATTACCTGAATTGGCAACAGATGGATCTAGACCGAGAGCACTAGGAACTGCCATAGCTGCTTTGAAGTTTTGGACACTGAGTTCTGTATTAAATTTTGCAATCTGCAAAAAGATGGTGGAGCCATGCAGGTCAAGGATCCATATACTTTCAATAAAATATCCATGGAGGAAAAAAAAAAGTTTCAAAGATGAAAGAAATACCGGCCTACGTTCCATTTCATACGTACGAATCAGTGAAGATGGAGCAATACCCTTCATGACAGAAGCTATTTTCCAGGCAAGATTATGAGCATCCTGAATTCCAGTATTCATTCCTGACATACATGTTGGTTTCTAAGTTTTTTGGAATTTTAACAATGGTGGACATTCAACAAAATGTAATGAGTCTACGGAAGTTCTTAAAGGCGCAAATTTGCACAAGCTGCAGGGATAAAAACAAGCTAGATCTTACCAAAACCACCAGCTGGAGGAAAACGATGCGCAGCATCTCCAGCAAGTAGTATCCGATCATCATAGCTCACGAACTTCTCAGCAACTTCAGCATGCATCACCCAGGGCTTTATTTCAATGACATTAACATCTGAAAGCTCTTTACCAACCAATTTGAAAATCAACTTCTCACATATCTGCAAGAAATTTTGCCTTCAAACAAACAGTTAGTTTAATTGAAAAGACATCCTTTTTGACATAGCTTTTTTCTTTTCTATAGGTGTGTGTACGAGAATCATCCCAATCAAGAAAGTGTGACTGTGGTGAAGGAAAAATTACCTCTGGGCTGAAATCAGCAACTTTCTGCTGAGGAGGATAGAAAGGCACCTGTTTACATTAAGCAATTAAAAATGTTAGTAGCCCCTCTGCAGTGAAACTCAGATCAGTATAAGAAGTAATATAAATGCATTTACGAGTTTCTTGTGTACCTGCACTATGAATTCTCCTTGCTCAAGATCATGAGCAACAAGAACCCCAATAGCTTCAGTGTTGAAAATAAAGAAAAGCATCCCGGGTCTCTGGTTGAGCAAGTATTGCCCTAGGTCTGCACTAAAAAAATGAATGCTGACAAGCTTCTGCAGGTCTTTTTCCCCCTTTAATTCTATTCCAGCTAGGTTCCGTACGGTGCTTCCAGCACCATCTGCAGCAACAAGAACACTGCAGCGGATGTTCCTCTCTTTGCACTTTCCTTCCAGATTATGAGAAGCGGTTACATTAACAGACTGATCATCAGCACTGATTGAAATACACTCATGCCCCATTAATAGTTCTCTTCCCCTGAGCTGCACATTATCCGTGATTTCTGAACATTCAGGTCTATAAACATGGAAGTTCAGATCCTCCAGCTTCTTAAGCAATAACCTAGTTAATTTATACTGCGAGAAGTGCGCTACAGATGCTGGGCTGACAATCTTTTCAAAATCTGATCAATTAAAATAACAAACAACGAACTTCACTTCGATAGTCCATCCCTATTACTTGCAGAAAGTCCAAACTTAGGAATATCTAATGAATAATACAATATTTTTCTTGAATTGAATCAAACCTTGTGGTTGCATATGATCCACTGACCCCAGAATTGGACCAGTTAAAGAAGTACAATACACAAACCTCCTCCATAACTCTAACGGTGGTTGTGACCTTTGGATCTCCTCTTCGAGACCATACAATTTGCGAAATATCTGCCAATCAATCAATGCAATCAAATGAATCTTTAGTCCTTTTACTCAATCCACTGATTGTAATAAACAAATACCAATTACAAAAACAAACCTCCATAGACCTGTTGTTGATAAAATGTGCTTGTGGGTGGTTCGAAAATGTCTTGCTCTTCTCCAAAATTGAACATTTGACCCCTGATCAAATCCACCAAAACCCATTTCATACTTCAACACTGATTCCCAATATTACCAAACGTATATTCCACCAGTCACTAAAATCAACTAGCAAAAGTTGAATTGTAGAAAAAAGGATAAGAGAGAAAAACCAAAAGATAATTTGGCGGTAAAAGATAATTTCACTCCTGGTTAAAGCTGTTAAGCAATTCATAATCAAAATAAGCAAATCAAATAAATAACACGAATAAACAAGATAATGGATGTTATATATATATACCTAATTTATCAAGGAGTAGAGATAAAACGAGACCGACGGGTCCTGCACCAACGATTAAGACTGGAAGTATTGAATCGTGGGCATCGAAGTTCTGGCAATGCGATAAAGCTCTGGTTTGAATCTTAAAGGCAAAAAGATATGATTTAATTCTGGGTTTATATCTGTAAATGTTGCTAAACCCTTTGATAAGCCCTGAAACACCCATTACAACAGGGAAAAGCTTCTAGCTTTCATGAAAAAATGGAAATAGAAATGAAAATGAAAATGAAATTTTATTGGTGTTTGTTGGCATTTGGCAATTAATAATTTGGGCTTTAACAAAGTTTTTGAAGTCCAAGCTCAATATGGAATATCGGTTATTATTTGATACCATTTTAGGAATATATATAAATTCATCTAACAAAATTTTTTTTTAAAAAAAAAAAATTAGTCAAATCTCCAAAAACATGAAAATAATATAATAAATACATTTATATTTTTTAGGATAAATAATTAGAAATAATGTGAAAAATTTATTTATGAGTTTATTTCGTCCTTTAATTATTAGTTCTTTAGTTTCAGTTTCAAGTTCGGTTATAAAAAAATCTTATAATTTTCAATAAAATAAATTTGCTAATATAACAACTAAATTGTCTTAAACTAGCAATTAAAATAATAAATTATAATAATAAAAGTAAGATTTAAATCCTAAATATTACATAATCAATACATTCAAACTCAATAATCCAAACTAATAATAATTTTTAAAATTCAAATTATGTAATTTGGAGTTTTCATAATAATTATATTGTGTCTTTTAGGTAATATATGTAAAATATTATTTTATAATATATATTATTGTTATTTACTATAAATTAATATTATTTTCAATTATAACGATTTTTGGTAATAATTTCAGTTCTGTACAGTTCTTTCAAGTTTCATGTTCGATTTCAGTTTGATTTATTTTAAGAATCTTTCCCTCCATCGTCTGCTAATTTTTTGATTCTCATTCAATTCTTTTAAAAACTATTTTTTTTGTTAGTTGCGATATCAGTTTAGTACGGTGGTTCAGAATTAGAACTCTCAAAAACCTTGAACACCTCTAGATACATGGCCAAAAGTGTCTTAAGACATTTTTTTTTATAAGGTTAAGGCTCCTTGCTCAACTAGTAGCGTTATTAAGCTGTTTTACTGTTTACGTGTATCTGGTTAGCCCCTGCGTCACCAAACCATCTTGAGGCCCGTGTTGTGCACATGAACGGGTGGTGCGTAAACCATCCACCAAACTAAAAACCACATCGTTTTAAGTTCTTTAACAAATTATTTTTATCCTCAACCCTTCAAGTGTTTCTTCTTCTTTATTCTTTATCTATCAAAACCCAACCCTCTCCTTCAATCCAAAACTCACCCCGAAACCAATGGCAACAAAAGAGAAATGGGTGTAGATGCACTTCGATTCTTTAATTCGTTTTGATTTCACCGCTTATATTTACCAACAATAGAGAGTATCACAGTTGTAGCTTTCTCGCACAGACAACTACCAAGACAGCTTCACAGTCACCACCGCCACCACCAACCTTGGACCGACAAACTGAGACACCATCAACTACCTCTGCTTTTTGTTCTAGAAAACAAATGAGGAAGAGGAAATAATGAAAACTGAATTCTGATTTTTTTTTTCCGAATTAGGAAAATCGAATTTATGATACCCGTTGAATATGCGATGAAATCGAAAGAAGAGAAGCTGTCGATTGCAGAATTACCAGACCCCTCTGCTTCGAAGAGTTAAAAAAAAAATTAGATTTCCTATTTAATTGCATTGAAGTTAAACATACCGATTTGGATTTGACTGGATAATAACAAAGACGGAATAAACTTTGGATTTATACGAATCATTGATGTTTTTATTTCATTTAGAAATGACTAAATCTCAAATTTGAGTAACTGGACTATCCATTGCAGAGAAATATAAAGCATGCTTGTGAAAATTAGTGAGGTTTGAGAGAGGAGAAGAAGAAACGTGGAAATAAATAAATAAATAATTGCTTCCAAAACGACGTAGTTACTTTCAGTTATCCGTTACATGTTGGACAAGCACCCTTAATCGGCGGAAGGGGCTGCAAATATTACAACGGCTTAATAGTCTTATAAAAAAGTGAGGCCTCCAAATGCTTTTGGCCCTATTCAACTTTAAAAATCAATATTTACTATTTTATTTCATTTTTTTAATAAAATATAACTAACATTAATAGATATAAATAAATAAAATACATCCATTTACGAGAAATAAAAATACAATAAAAAATTTTATTTGTAAATGATATATCAATCAATTGAAAATATTAAAGATTGCTTTCCTTAGTTTTTACATACCACTTTTACTTAATGGTTAAGATTTTAATTTTGACAAAATAAGAACGGTTAAGATTAGTGACTGATCACTCAAATTTGGCAATGAATACTTAAATTAATTAATTTTTTTATTAACTTGTAACATAAATTAATTTGTTTATTAATTAATTAATACTATAATCACTTGGAGAAATGTTCACAAACTCCCAAGTCTGTCCCTATCCTAATTGTAGGCCCCAAGACATCCCATGTGGTCCCTCTCAGTAAAAGGAGACTGGTTCCCACCAAAATTATGCACTACTTTGTTAGCTTTTGGGGGATTATTAACATTTTTTTGAAGGATAAAAATATTTTACTTACTTAATTCTCTCAAAAAATATTTACTTAATAATAGGTTTTATTACACTTTTATTTTTTAAAAAAAGTTTACATTACACATTAATTTTATCTAACTATTCATATTAAGGATAGTTATTAGCTAGACGTTACTTTTAATTAAAGAGTTTCTTATCTCCGAAATTGTTTTTTTTTTTTTTTATATATATTATGTTTAATTTTAGCATTTGAATAAGTGTTAGAAAATGTTTAACTCTATTTTTTGTGAGGATTGATAAATTAAGTTGAAAACATGTTTAAAGTTTTAAGTACTATTTATATAAGGTTTATTTAAAAAATATATATATTATTTGTATAAGGGTAACTCTTTTAATTTTAATATTTTATATATCAACCACTATAAAACTAGAAATTACACTAAAAATTATCGAAATTTAATAATTATTTTTTAGTAATGTAATTGAATCATACAAATATTTCGCTTCAAAATTAAAATCAAGTTGATATTAATTCAGATAATATAGTTAAATTTTTTTTTTAAATAAACTACCATTATTAAATTTAATTTTGCAATTCATAGCAAAAAAAATTTTTTATTGCATTTTATATTAGATTAATAAATGTCGGTTGTTCATAAAGAATAATATTTTTATATAAAAAAAAATAAACATAAAATTTTCATATAAAGACCAATTAGACCCATAAGTTATTAAACATTATCAAAATAGTATATAGTCGCATTCATATATTCCCAACCTGGTCAAAATGTTACCCCACATTTTTTCTCAAAAGACACGGTTAATTTATTTTCCTTAGCCCAAAATTGTACTACAAACCCCATCATAGTCACGTGAAAAGGTCAGAGGAGCCCTTCCTATCACCTGACACCCACCCTTTTTCAATCTATACCGTCCACGTGTCATCAACTTTTATCTCCTCCCTTTTAAGTTACCGTTAAAGTGCTAACCGCATTTTAAAATTTAACAGATTCCACCCTTTAGTAACTTATATATATAATGATTAATGAACAACACTGAACAATTTTGAGTTTTTTACACAAGTTTCAATGTAAAAACGTATGCTTTTTTGTATGATTTATTTTACTGGAATACATGTTGTCTAGTTATTTATTTAGTTTTGGCTTTTTTTATAATCTTCGATGGATCTGAACTTTCCCATCTATGGATTTTGCATCTAGCTTTTGTCTCCAAAATTCATAGTTTTAAGGTATTTTTTTTATTATTCTCTGTTGAGCTTTCTTCCTGCAAAACCCCTTTACTGTTTTTGGTTTTTTTGTTCTTTTTGGAATCAAAATTGATTATTTGTTCTCTTTCTCTTTCCCTCGTTCTTTAATTAATCTTTTTAATTATTTAGACAATCATGGAGCTCTTGATGGGTTTAGGTTTACCCTGTTCTAATTTAATGTCCATTTGTTCAGTTTCAGCTTTTTGGGTTTATAACCATTGTTAGTAGTATTTTCTTTCCCTTTTATCCCATTTTCCTGCATTTTCTTTCTCTTTCCTTTTCTTTAATATGTGGGTCATTCTGGGTTTTGTGCAAGAAATTTAGTTATCTATTTCAGTGTAGTATTGCACATGGGTCCCCTTGGCTAAGTTTTAGATATTATGAAAGCTCCTGTGGGTCATTATTGCTATTTTGTTTTTAATATGACATTAATAAGAAGATCCTGAGAAGTGTTTTAATCATTTGTAAAACCAGATTTCATCTTTATTTTTGAAGAAAGTGAGCTTGATATTTAATGGGTAGCATGTGTTTGATAAATGTCCTGACTGAAGAAGATTTAGTCGGGATGGCGATTTTTTGGGTTAGATTTGAACTAAATAAATATGGTTTTTGTTTGTTATAGTTCTTTCAAGTGGTGTAAGTGATTTATGAGGGAATGAATATTGGACCATTTTATTTCTTTTCATCAAGATCTTTTTATTTATTTCCGTATAAGAGATCTATAGTTGCTAGCTATATAGCTTTAGATTTCAAGATTATAGGATCTGGTCCATTTTGCTTTACTTGGGATCTGCTTTGAACAGTTATGACTTTTGAATTAGAGGCTTTTTTTTATGAATTGCTGACATAGAAAGTTAAGTGGCGTTGTGGGATTTGTGGTCACTCACAGTTCTTCTGTGAGTTATCAACAAGTAATTGTGAAAGTTTGGCTTTTGTTTTAAGAATGAGATCTATAGAGGATAAAGGGTGTTACAATCAAGGACCAATTCAGGAGATTTCGACCAGCAATGGGATAAGTTTTGAGTTTCATAAAGGTAGTAATGGAGGAGCTGCTAACCGAACTTCTTCCCATCATAGAACAGCTTTAGGCAAGCCTACGCCGTCGAAATGGGATGATGCACAGAAATGGTTAGTGGGTTTGTCCAGAGGAGGTGGAGATAAGAACCAATCTAAGCCAAGAAACTCAAATGCTGATGATAGAAGACTTATAGCTCCAGTTCCACAGCAAGAACAAGACTATTCAAGTGGAGAAGAAAGAGTTGTCCAACAAGCAAGAAGGTCTACTGAAACTCCTTATGAAGTGGAAACAAAGAAAGTTGATTGTGATGAGTCTGTTTGGAGAATCAATAAGCCAGTGCAGAATAATGTTTCTTCTGCTTCTGCGGTTAGATCAATATGCGTTAGGGATATGGGGACTGAGATGACTCCTATTGCTAGCCAAGAGCCTTCAAGAACAGCTACTCCTATTAGAGCTGGAACTCCAGTAACAAGGAGCCCTATATCTTCAGGATCCTCCACCCCAATAAGGAATCAGCCTGGGGCACAAGGCCATGATCCGGGCTATCCAACAGGTTTAGCAACCACTGAAAGCAGAGATAATCCAACTTTGGTTGCCAGAGGGCGCAGCGGAGAAGAACTCAATGGATCTAAGATACCTGAGAATAAGGATTTAGATGAAGGAAGAAATCTGAATCCCTTAGAAACAAAAGCTTTGGCGTGGGACGAGGCAGAGCGAGCTAAATATACAGCAAGGTGATCTACAACTACTAATTCCTTGCTAAAAATAATATTTTCGCAACTGTATTATGAGTTTTATGTTTTTGTTCTGATAATTGGTGATTCTTTCTGTCTGTAGGTATAAGCGCGAAGAGGTGAAGATACAAGCGTGGGAAAATCATGAGAGGAGAAAAGCAGAAATGGCAATGAGGAAAATGGAGGTAATCTTTATACTTGGATAATTGATGATTGATTAATGAAACACTAAACTATACCTCAGTTTGGATCTATTTCTTTTTATCAGATTCTCTATTTCAAATGTATTTATAAGTAGGGTCCAAAAATGTTTCAATGCCCTTTTCATTCATTAGAATAATGCTTGAAGAAAAACATACCATTACATTTGCCAACATATTCTTGAAAGCTACCATTTCCTTCTCAAATACTGAAAAAAGTTAGTTATTCAATTATACTTCCAAGTCAATCCAAATGCATACTCATCAAACCAGTATTCGAAGAATTATACGCGTCTTAATCTGAAAGTCTGCTCTTAATTAGATCACCAATCTTGCTTTTGCGTCACTAGTTGATGGATAATATTGTCGTTAAGCTATTTTTAATGAAAAACATACTAAATGGCAGTGATATTTTGTTATATTGTCAAGTACTAATCCAAAAACATTGATGATTAGAGAATATTTCCCTTAAAAAAAGAAAAACTTAGAGAATATTCAATCTGCAGACAAAAATTTAATCTTCTGATTACTGTTTTTTTTTTTTTATTCATAGGTGAAGGCTGAAAGAATGAAGGCTCGTGCGCAAGAAAAGTTGGCAAGCAAACTTGCAACGACGAAAAGAATAGCCGAAGAGAAGCGAGCAAATGCAGAGGCTAAACTGAATGAAAAAGCTGTAAGAACTGCACAAAGAGCAGATTATATAAGGAGGACAGGTCACTTACCCTCTTCGTTCTCCTTTAAGTTGCCTTCCATTTGCTGGTAAGCTACATTACAGTTTATGTCTACTTGTAGCAGATCCAGCAATAACCCTTTTTCTGTAATTTTTTTCCCATTTTGTGATATATCTCTGAACCTTTGGATTCATTAATTTGCAAGTTGAATTATGATATTGCATTTTCTGGGAAGGCTTTGTCTGATAAATTTTGGACTCCCCGCTAATCAAAAAGGTAAAAACAAACAGCTTCTTCTCTGATACAAGTGAGTTGTGTAATTTGCATTAACGTAAAAGAATATGATTGAGCATGTTGGATTATAATAAAAATATTAGTTTTAATTGAACAAAAGGCAAACATAATTATGGGAAAGACGTTAAAATGTTAATATATTTTGTAGGTTTAAGATTGATCTTTGTTCCCAGTAATGATACATGTTACAATCTTTCAATTACTAAGAAAGCAAAAGGGCTTTATGGTCTGTGTCTTCCGTTCCTACTCATGACTGTGATGGACTGGGAAATGGCATACTCCACTTCAAATTACCAACTTGAAGTATGTTTATATTATTATTATTATTATTATTCAAAAAAACGTAAGTTTATAAATGCTCTTAAATGGCTATAAATTCCTAAAGTACTTCCCCAAATTTCCAAATTTGGATTTACTTTAAATATATACTATCAAATACCACAAATTCTAACAAATTTTAAATTTTTAACCACTTAAAAATACAAAGAAAGCTTCTTTAAAATTATTGCTATAAAAAAGGGCCATATTCTGCCTCTAAAAGAGCCAACGAAGAACATGGACAATTACTCTATTGATTCAACATTTTAGAAACTCATTTGAAATTCAGCATCTAGAAAATAACATATTGCTATGTACGACAAATTTATCACTACAACAGCTTCCCTTTTCATAATGTGATATATAAACGACAGAGCGTTTAACAAATAAAAAATTTAGGAAGATTTGTTCTCATATCCTCAATTTTATAGTTAATCTGCTGTAGGTCTTTAATGTATGATAAATATATTTACAGGTCCTTAATATTTTGCAAAATTCTCATGTCGGATTCTTTCATATGTTTCTCTCATAGTTTGATAAAAAAATTAATAATTTTATTATCTTAAATTTCATTTTAGTCCTCAAACTATGAAATAGTTATATTAATTTTTTAAATTTAATTTTAACAAAAAAAAACTTAAAAAAAAAAATAATTCTTCTTCTTCCCTCCTAATGCTGCCACCACCAAACTACCTCCATCACCATCTTCATCTTCACCACACACATCCAAACCCACTGGAAAAGAACGAATAAACACAATCAGAACCATGCTGTCACCTAGAATCCAAAAACATACACATTACAATTTGAAACTAGTTGGAATTTGCCAAAAATCGAGACCCTTTCACCGAAAAATTAAAATCACACAAATAAAACTCAACCAACACAATATTTACCCAAATCGGAGTGAGCTAACCAAAACGCTTGAAAACAGCATCGATACATGTTGCTATTCGGTTGGGTTCAAAAACCGACCTGATGGGTTATCTCTTTTCGGCGGTAGATTGCCGACTTAGTGGTTATCAAAAGAAGCTAGCGGCAAGACGAGTCCATTGGTGAGCTCAGATTAGCTAACCCACTAGTAGAAAATTAGCGACGAATGTGTGTTTATGTTGGTAGAGGAAAGAGAAAATGACAAGAAAAAATAAGAAGAGGAAGTGACTTTGCTTTCAGACATTTTTAGGCGCCAAATCCACCTCCTGCTTAAACCTCCACTAGCACCAGCAACTACTCCTCCACTGCCTGCACCTTATGCCACTCCTCCACTACCTTTTCCTTTCATACAAACGCCGCTCGTGAAAAATGAACGAGAAGTCGAAGCATAAGCAGAAGTACTACTAGAAGATGGGATTGCCTTTTTTTTTTTACTTTTATTTAATTTTTTAAAATTAATTTTTTTTTAATAATAATATTTTGTAAGTTGGAAGTTAAAATGAAATTTAAAAGGATTAAATTATAATTTTTCCAACCAAATTAATGGAAAAGGGAAGGAAAACTAACTTGAAGGACCCGATAGCAGCATTGCAAAAATGTTGAGGACCCTGAAGTATATTTACCGTACATTGAGGACCCAATAGCAGATTTATTATAAACTTGAGGACCTGAAAGTAATTTTACATAAATATTTATTTTTTTTAAAAAAAAAGAAAAGAAAAGGGAATGATTTGGAGATAGCACTGGCACGCGACCTTTAAACGCTAGTTTCGGTCACAGTGTTGACTCTCTTTCTCTCTCCTCAGATCAGAGAGATCGAATTCGATATTTGTTATCTTATCTCTCTCGAACCACCGTCGCCGTCTTTTCTCTTTGCCTCCGGTAAGCCCTAATCTTCTAGACGCGCATAGGGTCGAAGAATTTCTGTATCTGTTGTTTCAATTTCAGGGTCTTTTATTCATACCCTCCCTAGTTTTCGTGCTTCAGTTTCTAGGGTTTCGGGTTTCCTTTGCTCTATATTTCAAATCATTGTTAATTAGGGTAGTTTAGTGCTGAGTACTTCAATTATCGAGGGACTGAATTTGAAATTGATTGTGTTGCTGGTTTTTTTGTTTGTTTAATCTTGTTTTCGTTGATAGATCTGAAGTTTGATTGGGATTGAATTTTTAGGGGATGTTTTTGTTTATTGAAATAAAAAATTGAAGAATTGGCGGGGTTAGGGTTTGATATACACAGGCTTATAGGGGATTTTAATTTTAATTGGGATTAGGGTTTTATATTATAAGGCTTGCTTCTTTGTTGTGATATATGGCGGCTGGAAGACATGGGGGTTATCGTGATAACGAATTTCGGGGACGTGAGTCTGATGTTGAATATTCTAGGAAGGGATTTTCTTATTCTAAGGAGGAGTATGATAGGATAGGGAATGGTAATCGTGAAACTGAACGAGGTAGAGTTCGTGATATGAGAGATAGGGGTAGGCCAAGAAAAAAGGATATTAAGGAGAGGGAAGTGGTAAATGGTGGGTATCGCTTCTCTTCCAGTAGAAGCGATTCGGGTAGTAGTGGTGGCGATGGAGGGTCTCGTGGACCCCGCGGATGTGGTTTTACTGTGAGAACCATGGATAGGGAGCCTGGTGAATTGTCTAGTGAAAGTGGGTCAGATGATGCAATTGAGTCCGAAGCACAGGTTAGTAAAGATAGTGGGGTTTCAAAGGTAGTTCAAAATGGGATTCAGACTCCTGCTGAGAAGAAGAGGAAGTTTTCTCCTATAGTTTGGGATAGGGATGATAAAGAATTGAGTAATTCTTCAAAAGGTAGGATTTCTCCAGCAGTGACTACCCTCCCTCCACCGCCACCCCTCCCTAGGGCATACCGCCAATCACCTAATGTTGTTCCTGATGGAGGTGTAGAGATATCTCCGGTTAAGAGTAGTAAGAAGCAGGACCTGCAGTCTTCTCCAGTCAAGAATTCAGTGGCTAAAGGCTTAGGAAGGTTTTCTGGGTCCGAATCTCCTGTAGGATTGGCTGCTTTGCCTCTAGAAGAGCAACAAGTGGTTAATGGCCATGATCACGAATCTGAGCTAATAGATGATGATGATTATGTGCCACGGAATATATCATCTTCTAGATGGGCTGCTGGGGATAGTTCTCCAGTTGATGAAGGTGAAATTGTCGAGGATCAGGAAGTTCGCAAAAGAAGAAAAAAGATGCCTTATTTGGAGGCACTGGATTTCAGAGCACACAACAGGTCAATTACTCCTGACTTTGGAGACTTTAAGAGAGAAGGGTCAGATGGAGTGATGGAGAGGTCTGTTGACTCTGAGGAGCGAGACACTCATGCTAGGTCATTGAGTGGGGATGATGCTGGTAATGGTACAGATAAGGATGATGACATGGAGATTGATGATAGACATGGCCGAAGTGATGGCTGCAATGACCATTCGAATACAGATACTGAGAATGATAAGGATTCTTGTGAAACACCAGAGGCTGCAGGTCCTCCCCAAAGAAGTATAAACATGCTTCAGGGATGCAGAAGTGTTGATGAGTTTGAGAGACTAAATAAGATAGATGAGGGCACTTATGGAGTTGTATATAGAGCTAGAGATAAGAAGACTGGGGAAATTGTGGCATTGAAGAAGGTGAAAATGGAGAAAGAACGAGAAGGTTTTCCATTGACGTCTCTTAGGGAAATAAACATCCTTCTTTCTTTTCACCACCCTTCAATTGTTGATGTAAAAGAAGTTGTGGTAGGCAGTAACCTTGATAGCATTTTTATGGTGATGGAATACATGGAGCATGATCTAAAGGGTCTCATGGAATCCATGAAACAGCCATTTAGTCAAAGTGAAGTTAAATGCTTAATGCTACAGTTATTGGCTGGTGTCAAGTATCTTCATGATAATTGGGTCCTTCATCGAGATTTAAAGACATCAAATTTGCTTTTAAATAATCGGGGTGAGTTGAAGATCTGTGACTTTGGGTTGGCTCGTCAATATGGGAGTCCATTGAAACCATATACTCATTTGGTGGTTACTCTTTGGTACAGGTGAGCAGCAGTTGTTTATATGATTATGATATACAATTCCAAATCTGTGTTGTTGATTGTATTATAGGGCAACTTTTTCCATGCATATTATACAAATTTATGGATTGTGAAACTTCATCATTAGAATTGCATTGTCTGCTAGTTATTATAGAATTTGTTATTGTTCAATTTGCCTGATGTTTTATGATATCCTTGACCCGCTTATTTGTGCAGGGCACCTGAACTTCTTTTGGGAGCTAAACAATATTCAACTGCAATTGACATGTGGTCACTGGGTTGTATTATGGCTGAGCTATTATCAAAGGAACCGCTTTTCAATGGGAAAACAGAGTTTGATCAGCTTGATAAGGTAATTCCTTCCCAAAGAAGTAGGAACCTCTTTGTCCTGCCAACTAGAATGATCTTTCTGTCAATATTAAGGTAGTGAACATTCTAATTACTGCTATGTGGGACATGGGTAATGTCTCATTCCCTGTTTTTTATTGCAGATTTTCCGAATCCTTGGTACACCAAATGAGACAATCTGGCCTGGGTTCTCCAAGTTGCCTGGTGTTAAGGTCAACTTTGTTAAGCACCAGTAAGTATTTATTTGTTATAGTGCTTTTCAAATTAATGATAACAACGGGTTTTCTTATTATTGCCACTGTTTTCCCAGGCTTCCAGCTGGGTGATTCTGGTCTGGCTATGTGCCTCCATTGGTGACACTTGCAGTTTCAAAGTTCATTTCTTGTTTGTACTAAACAGCTGACCTGTTCCTTTCAGGTATAACCTACTGCGTAAGAAATTCCCGGCAACATCTTTCACTGGGTCACCGGTTCTTTCTGATTCTGGATTTGATTTGTTGAACAGACTTCTAACATATGACCCTGAGAAGGTATATAATATGTACTTGTCATAAAAATGTTTTTGGGATGTAGACTATTATTTGACTTAGCAAAGCCCATGATATTTTCTTGCAGCGAATTACTGCTGAAGAAGCTCTTAACCATGAGTGGTTTAAGGAAGTTCCACTTCCCAAATCTAAAGATTTTATGCCGACTTTTCCTGCTCAGCATGCTCAAGACAGGTGTGTCTTTCTTATATCGCATAATTAGCTTTAAGTAGTTATTCTTTAATGCATGTTTTGAGTTTATTCTTACAAGTTTTTTAAACTTCCAAATTAGGCGTTTGCGGAGAATGTTGAAGAGTCCAGATCCTTTAGAAGAGCAGCGGCGAAAGGAGCTGCAACAAGGGGAGTTGGGCACTGGTGGCTTGTTTGGTTAACATGCCTTGTTGGTTGACCTCTGTACTTTAGTTTCCACATGATTGACACAGGATGAAGTTGAGGTGAGGGATGTCCATTGAAAGGAATTAGTGAACATTGTTTCTCAGACGATCATTCATACTTTTTTTAGCAGGCACATACGTTGATTTGGGTGGAGAAGTTATTTGGCACCTGGTACCCATATCTTGCAGGTTAACTTTGTTCTTCAGCTTTCATCAACTTATAGACATGCGTCTATGACACTGATTGCATTGCGAGGTGTGGCATAACACCGCCTTTCATCTTAAAAAATCAGTTTCAGCTGGAACTTTTTGTATGTAACATATTTTATTTGATACAATGTAAACAACTCTATCAAATCTGGTTTTGAAGTTTAGAACTGTATGGATTTACTGTCCACTATTAGTTTGTCTACATTATTTAATATTCATATTGTGTTTGCAAGAGACGGTTGGTGTGAAGTGGAGGAGACGTTCTTAGCTTTTGATTGATGAAGATATTAACAGTAACCATAGAACATCGAAGGTAATTTACTGATTTGATATGTAAGGATGTTATCCCGGGTCAGGATTATTGTTTCATTCCTGATGAGCTATCTAGTTGATGTTTTGGAACTAGATTTCTGATTAGCTGTTCATCTCTTGTTTAGCATGTTCATTATTTTTATATTTTTATTATAAACTTATTTTTAAAAATTAGGAGGGTAGAAGTTTTTCTCTTGAATTGGTTGCGCTTCACTTTGCTTTTGTTTTATTATAAAAAAACCTGCTGTCTTTTTTATTTTGAAAAAAAAAAATATTATCTCATTTATGAGAAGAATATCTTATCAAATTTTATGAAAGCCGAGTGTGAAGAATTGGATCCTGAGAGTGGAAGGACCTTGAAATGTGCAGAACTTTAATATAGTTACAATATCTTTATTTTTAGCATTTACTGTATACTTGAAATAGGTCTCTTGCATTCAATTTTGATGAGAATGTTAGTAGCTTCTGTTAACTTTTAGCTTTATCCTCTGTTTTAGTAGTTCTAGTTAGCATTTGTCATTGTTGTGTTGTGGTTTGTTGGAGAAGTATTAGGTAATTGTGGTGGTGTATTTGTTTCTCTAGAAGCCACAGGAAGACTGAACTACTTTGCTGGAAGATACTATTTTCATGTCCATGTTTGATTTTTTCCTTTAAGATTTGATCTCAACCATTGACCTTGTATGTGGAATTGAATTAATGTCCAAGATTTATAACTTCTGCGGTTGGTTTTAAGATTTTATAATGCCCAATTAAGTTGTATGTGGAAATGAACTTGTGGAGCGTACCAAGGATTAACATGCTGAAAGCTTAGTCATACCCAACCACTTTTTTTTTCTCCTCTTTGCTTCTATATTTTTATTCATATGTTGCAAATTGAAACGCATTAATCAACAAGAACATGTTTATGATGTTTCTGTGGATCTCACTGCAGCATCAAAGCAAAGCAGGTTCAGGAGGTTACCTGCATCCTGGATTTTATAGAACTTTCAATTAGTTGTCTACAGGCTCAATAGAGGTACTGTACAAATCTTAGTTTGTTCTAATGCGTCATTTTTTTGGTTGATATCTCCCTGGTTAACTTTTGTTGCTGAGATCTTGATTTGGAGCTTTTCTCATAAGCTGTTCTTATTGTGTGCTTGCAAAGGTATTTGGGGTTTAATCTTAAACAAGTTAGCTCTTATATTTTTTGCCATCTTGTTAACGCGGATAGCTAGCTTTAGTTTATTCATGGACCCAGATGGAAGAACCAATTTTTTATATAACCAGTGGAGAATACAGCTAAGGCATCTCGTATTTAATAGCATTAGATCATTATATTTTGGAACCCACCAGCAACTCTGATCTTGAAGCAATTAATTGAAAAATAAAGTTAATGGGTACATATGCAAACATAATTGAAATATCCAGATACAAGAAATTTAGTGATGATTTTGAGAAGACCAAACCTCGTCAGTAACATGTCACTAATGATCGTCTCCGGTATGTCAGTAGATTGCATGTAGATTTATTTTGGCATTGCGCATTCAATTCTGTTTTGAGGACTCTGATGATTTTGATCATGCTAGTAACTTCTGTCTACCTTTTTTTTCATTTGTGCTCTTTTTTGATGATGAAAAATATGAACGCAAAAAATGCCTAGAAGTTATAGTGTGGCACTAACCATGAAATTGGAGTTCTGAAGTGTAATGAGGTATGGTAGTGGAGATATTAACATATTGTTCTTGTCGTTTTGGATTGCGTTTCATTGGTGATCTTCTTGCATTCATTTGTATAGCGAGTTTTCGTATTGCATGCGAGTTCTTTTCCTGCTCTTTACAGTAATTTTTTTTCTCTTATATTTACCATAAGGTTAGTTGAGTAATTTGTTCCATGCTGCTGCAAGCAATCGAGTGTGTAGCTAATATAACACCCCCTTCTCGTCTCAGCAAATATAATTTCTGGTTCACGCTTAAAATTTGATATTTTGGCAGGGGAATTTTAAATTTCCTATGAACAAAGCTTTCTATTCGTTGCAGTTTATTTAAGAGCAGCTGTCAGCAAGGGAAAAAATTGCTCAAATATTAACGTCTAATTATGACGTCTAAACTGTTTTGGATATAATAAGATTAAGGATACTAATCAGAATCATACAGATGAATCAAATTTGTCTTTGGGGTACGAATCCTTAAAAATTACCATTTAAAATTGCCAAAAATTCGTAGTGTCGCAAGTGTACGAGCCCTAAAGAATGCAAGTAAAATAAAATTGTACAAATTGACCTTTGTCAATATAACCTCGAAATATTAAGTTGATAGTGTTTTTGAGTTTGCAAGTAAAATGAATTTCAAATTACAAGAAAGTTTGAGCAAGTTAATTAAAATGTTTGGGACTTGAGATTCTGAATTAATTTCAAATTAAAAAGTTAATGACCATTTTATAAACTTAAAATGCAATTAATATTAATTTAGTCCGGCATATTAAATAACTTGGTTTCCTATTTTTAATAATTTAGTCCCTTTGTTTAGGTACTAATAGACAGTTTGGTCTATTTGTTCCTAAATTCGTTAATAGAGAAACGTGTGAATAGCTAATAGGATGGAGAGAATTAAATGATAGACTTTCCATGAAAACATACCTAAAAGTTTTATTCTAGCCGAGAACAAAATCGGTGTCTTCTCCTCGCATTTTATTGGTGGCTCCCTTACCAACACTAATCATCTAACTAACAGTTAAGTTATTTAGAGTACTTTTGCAAATTTAGTAGTCGCCTCAGTGCTTTTAATTCAACTTATTTTCTTTTCTTTTACTAATTATAATTATTATTACGATGGGTGTTTAAGTATTTCACCTGTTTTAGAGATAGAATAACCAAAATGTCTAATCTTAGCAAAACAAAGAGATTAGCTGAGAGACTTAAATGGTCTAATAAGCAAAAACCAGGTGATAAATTACAATTATCCATAATATTAATTAATAATAAATCACGGGAACCAGGTGATAAATTACAATTGTCCATATTACTAATTAATAATAAATAACAGAACGGAAACCGAACCTTCTGAAAGGTTGGCAGCTGATCATGACTGACCCGTCTCCCTTTTGAACGCGCTTTATTAGGAATTTTCTCTCTAATCGATTCCTACTTTTTCTCTACCACCATTGCCCATTCAACCCTTCCTTTCATTCTTTCTTGCGTTCCAATCTTTTTTTTTTCTTAGAGAACTTTTTATTTTCTTTGCTTTCTTTGTTTCTTTCATAATGGGTTTCAATTGGATCAGACCTGAGGTAAGCTTTATTTTTTGTTTGTTTCTTGGGAAAATCTATCCCCATCGTGGGTTCATTAGAAAATTCTAAAACGATGACATCCGTATAAAGTTTTGATCTTTATTATCGGATTTTATCAAGATTTGGTTTTTTCTTTATTCATATCCAATGTAAAGTATTGATTTTAAAGTTTTCAATTATTTCATCTTTCTTGAAATAAATTAATTCTTTTGTTTTTGATATAGGTATATCCTCTATTTGCTGCTGTTGGTGTAGCTGTTGGCATCTGCGGGATGCAACTTATTAGGAATATTACTGGCAATCCTGAAGTCAGGTAATTTTTTTTAATCAATTCAAAAATTTTACTGGGTTTTTTTATTGCCAAAACACAGGGAAAATTTATTTATTTATTTATCTTTTTGGTGGTGTATAGGGTGAATAAAGAAAATAGGTCTGCAGGAATTCTTGATAACCATGCAGAGGGTGAGAAATATGCAGAACATGGTTTAAGGAAGTTTGTTCGTAAGCAAAAGCCTCAAATAATGCCTTCCATCAATGGCTTCTTCTCTGATCCTGATCTTAATAAAAATTAGTATCTTTTTTCTTTTTTTTTCTTCTACATTGAAAAATCAGGATTTGATTCTGAGGAAATAGAATTAGAGTATAATTTTATTTTTCCCATTTAAATAGAGCATTGAACAATTGCAAAATCCATGTTGGATTTATTTTGAGACAATTTTTGGTAATAAATTTCTACTTTTCCTATTTTATTGTTATTTATTCTAATTCTGTGTAAGCTGTTATTTTCAATTTCGTATTAATTGTGTAATGAGGAAATAAATTTCAGCATATTATTATCAATTAATTCAATTATTAGATTCGCTGGAAATTTTAAATGAACAGAAAATTCTCTCTTCTGCTGGGAATTCATAAAAATAATAAATTTAAGTTTACCGGTTAAGTTTGCAAGTTAGTTAAGAAAAAAATCCAAGAAATCTGCAAAATTGTCATTGTATTATGAACAAAAACTCTTAATCTGTTTATTGAGATTTCTCTCTAAGAGCCATAATTAGCAATTTACATTAAGAACTTGAGCTTTAATTAAATCTAATCTATTCAGTTACTTGTCCTGCTCCCTAATACTTCTGTACATTTCCTTCTACTCTGCATTAGTACTACTGCAATTTAGGTCAAAACTGTCATACTAAACTACGTAGAATTGTAATAAAAAAGAATTGCTAAATCTTAGACTCTTCCGCTTCAATAATTATCGGTTTCCTTTTGAAGATCTTCTCAAGAACTCTGCAACCAGCTTCGAAAATGCCGAGTCATTGTTCTTCAGCAACTGTTCTGGGGAATCATACTCCAGAACTTTGCCTGCACAATAAATATGGTTGCATTGCATAAGTAAATTTATCTTATTTTCGATCTTATATGAACGCCTTAATTTATGTTTATAAGTAAATTTATCTTAGTTCTCTAAATTGTTTATATGGGAAAATCCCATTAAGGAAATGCAGTTACATTATATGCATTCATGCAGAAAATCTTGGAATTCAGTATGGGTTTTATTTGTAATCTATGCAGAAAGATTCAATTTTTATATAATGGTTTTGAAATTACCTTCATCAAGAACCAATACCAAGTCATTATCAATTACAGTAGGAATCCGATGTGCTACGGTTATGACTGTGCATCTATTTGTTTCTTCTCTGATTGTCTGTTGAATGATATTGTCTGTTGCTGTATCAATGGAAGCCGTAGCCTCGTCTAAAACTAGAATTCTTCTTTTCTTTAGAAGCACTCTAGCTAGGCAAACAAGTTGCCTTTGTCCAACACTCCAATTCTCTCCATCTTCTGCAACTGCATTTTCCCAAGAATTTAGAATCCAAATAGAACATGTAGAAAAAGAAAAAAGTGGAAAATAATCACTTACCGGGTGCTTCGAGCAGCCTTTGATATTGCCTTACGATATGAGCAAGGCGACACTTGTTAAGAACCTGAAGAATTTGAATTATTGGATTAGTAATAAATATAATTCCAGACCATTATGTAAAGGAAAAACAAAGATTAGTTTTGTTCATACCTCCCAGATTTCTTTGTCTGAGTGCAGTCCAAATGGATCTAGATTAGTCCTTACAGTTCCTTGAAATAACGTAGGGTCCTGTGGTATTATACCTAATCTAGACCTCAAATCTTGCAAACCCATCTTGGAAATGTCCTTTCCATCAATAATAATTTGGCCTTCTGAGGGCTCAATGACCCTAAAGAGTGCTTGAATCAATGTAGACTTTCCACTTCCTGTTCTTCCCACAACACCGATCTTTTTCCCTCCAGGGAAAGTACAAGTTATTGACTTAAGAACTGTTGGAAACTTAGGACTGTACCGTACACTGAGGTTTACTAGATCAATTCTTCCATCTGCTGGCCATTCGGGTTCTGGCCTGCAATTTTCAATTACCAATGGAGCTTCACTGGGTATTTTAGTAAATTGCAGGATTCTTTCAACTGATATCATTTTGTTCTCAACATTGCATAAGTTCCATATAACCCAAGCCTGAAGAACATTCAGGTTGAGACCATAGGTAGCTGCTAGCCCTGCCAAGCCTGAACATTCAGTTTAACCCGTTATTAGTTTAACATATATATTTGAGGAAACTTTTATGAGTAAACATGTGGATACAAGTGGCAGGAAGAGCTTACTCGGATCAATAGCTGACCTAGGAAGGCTGACCAAGATGATTAGAACAAGGAAGAAAACAAGGTTGAAAATAGAGTTGATTCGAACGCATAGCCATTCCATTGTGCCCATATTGTGGAAGACTATGCAAGAATAATCATCGATCAGGCTCATATTTCTTTTCCTGAAGCGATCTTCCTGATTGAAACAATGAATAGTTGCTGCTCCTGCTATTGATTCTGAAAAATGATGCAAGATAGGAGCTTTTCTGATTCCAACCATCCTGGCTAATTCTCTGGCAGTGGTGATATAGTATACCTGATACCAGATGGAGATTCCAAGTATGACAAGAAAGAGAAAAAAGACTGGCCAAGCAACCTGAGACATTAGGATAATTATGCTAAATAGCTGAATTAGTGCAAATGCCAATCCAGCTAATCTGTAAGGAATGTCCGTGTCTACTGTGCTTTGATCTGTTGATGACTGAAAAAAGAAGAGGAATATTATTTCTAGTAGGCATTTATGCATAACAGAACAATGAAAATTACTCAAAAATGGAAATGAATAAGAACTCTCACCCTGTTGAGAATTCTACTTGAAGGGGTTGAATCGAAAAACGAAATGGGTGCTCGGAAAACTGATCTAATCATTCCAAGGAAGAGTCTCTGAGAGGTCTCAACAGCTATAGTTGCCATGAAAACTGCCCTTCCTAGTATAAATATGGAGCTTCCAACAGATAATACAATGAATACCCAAATCAAATTCTGTCTAGTAATATTGTGTCTGTCATCCGATGCCCAAGCAATCCAATAATTGCTTCCGATCTGCAGACCCTGGAAAAGGACTTGGCATAGCAGAACGACCGGAACAAGGCCTCCTTTATAAGCTGAAGTAACAAAAGTTGAGTAAACACTCCATTTCACTCTGCCAGTTTCAGTTTCTTCATCCTGAGATAAGTCTGAAGATCCATTGTTACTAATAGGCTCTTCAATCTTTACTTCAGTGACCTCACTTCGATTGAACTGACTGGTTAAGGAATGATCTTCTAGAGGCGGGTTTACTTGGTTCAGTGACTTTTTATGTGCAGCCATTTGTCTAACAAGTTCCCCATCAGGATCTGCTATTAATTCCTCATATTTTCCTGACTGAACAATCATACCATCTTTCATAACCTATAAGCACAAGTTTTCGAGCAACAATAAGAGGCTTGACAGGACAAGTAGTCTGATTATTCATTATTCATGAATATATGAAAGGAGATTCTATTTACTGCAAAAAAAAAAAAAAAAAAGAGATCTAAATTGTTCTTTGCTTACCAGAACAAGGTCAGCAGCGTCTAGAAATTCTAGTTGATGAGTGGCATATATAACAGTCTTCTGAGACAAGAGTTGCTTGAGACATTTCTGCAGAGAAACAAAAAAGGTTCCAACTTTCAAGATATTTTATAGGATAGGAATTTCAATATAGAAGCAAAACTGCTAAGAAAAGCCTAAACAACAACTTGCCTTAAATAAATGTCCGCCAGTATGTGCATCAACAGCACTGAAAGGGTCATCAAGAATATAAATATCAGAATCACTATAAGCAGCTCTAGCAAGTTGAATTCTTTGCTTTTGTCCTCCACTCAAATTCATACCTCTCTCTCCTATCACAGTCGAATCACCATGAACCCAAATCCTAATGTCCTGGTTTAAAGCACATCCTTCCAAAACATCCTTATAAAAGGTCTCATTCATATCCTTCCCAAACAACACATTCTCTTTCACTGTTCCTGTCTGTATCCAAGCACTTTGGGGAACATAAGCTTTTGTTCCATAAACCTTAGTTGCTACCCCAGAAATTATTGGAATTTCACCAAGTAGGCTACACAAAAGACTTGACTTTCCGGACCCAACTGATCCACAAATAGCAACTTTATGACCCTGTATTATTTTCATTTTCTCTGTAATTCTAACAGTAGGTTTTCTGGAGTTTTGATCACTTGTTTCCCATGCATATTCCCCAGCCTCAATTTCAATAGCAACATTAGATGCTTGTGGGATATGAAAAGTAACCGTCTTTCTATGACCTTCTTCTCTTATAAACTCTTGAACTCGATCTAGCGATACCTTAGTTTGTGCAGCCATGGCCAAAAGCTCAGGCAAGTTCAAGATTGGCTCTTGCAGAATCCGGAAAGTGGCTAAAGCTGAGAGGACTGTACCTGTTGTTAATGGCGCTCTAACTAAAATGCATACTCCAAACGTAATAGCAGTAACTAGAGTTGGTGAAGTCCAGAAGAGAAAAACTACTGCTGAGCATATATACAGATATCCTGACAAATGTTTTCTTTCGACATCTCGGAGTTGAAGAAGTCTCTCTAAAAACTTAGTTTCCCATGAATAAAGTTTCAAGACTCTCATGCTTTTGAGAGTTTCAGAAGTTGCTTTAATTCTTGAATCCTTAACTTCCATAATCCTGGCATGCATCCTTCCTTGCTTCTTGGCAAGTGGGGTATTGCCCAACATAACCACAATTGTAGAGGTCAGAGCAGCAAGTGAAGGGGCAGCACCCAAATTCCAATACAAAATTACAAGAGCTAAGAAGACCTGAAGTGGAAGCAACCAAACTCCATGGACATTCCAACAGAAATCTCCTATTCTTTCCACATCCACATTTATCATATTAATGATTTTACCATTGCTTGGATCTGAAAATTTTGCAGACAAAGATTTCTTGTAGACAAGTACCATAAGAGCTGCTCTTACGCGTATGCCAATACGCTGAGCCCCAAAATACCATTGTCTTTGAGTTAGTGATTCAATCATCTTTGAAACAAAGAAGATACAAGCAAGAATCCATCCGTGAATGTAGCTTGAACCTTCATGTTTCTCTGATAAGAAATTCACAAAACTTGATATCAAAAGGGGCCCCATATATGCCGCAATTGTATTGACTCCTGCCAAAAGGGAAAATTTAAAAAGTTAAACAAGATGTGTAAAGAGCAAAAAACAGAATAAAAAGACAAGTAGCAAGCAATATACAAACAATATACCTGCAAAAACTCCATTAATGGTCAAGGATTTCCGTATAGCAATAAATATGGCCTTTGGCAAGTTAGTAGTTTCACTTTTTGTTTTCCCAAAAGACTCTTCAAGCAATAAAGAAGCAAACTTTGCTGATTCTGACTGAGGAACTGAAGGAATATTAGAAAAGTCTAATTTTCCTCTTCTTCCTTCTGTAAAGAGTGGGTTTAGCCATTGGAAGGTGATACGGCTCCAAATTCCAGCATTAGAAAAATTGGATGATTCTTTGGACCCAATACTACTTTTGGGTTCGGAATCATTAGAACTGGGTATGAAAGCATTGAAACAAAGCAGTATTGAAAATGGCAATGAAATGAAATCAAGAATGGTAGTTTTAGGCCAGGGAATAAGCAATTCTACGGAAGTGAAGTTCTTAATCAAGAAATTAAACACAGAAAGTGAATAGAAAATGCAAGAAAAAACCCACCAAAGAATTAGAATTATGGGCCACCTTCTACCTTCTGTAACAGCTGCGCTAGAAGAACAGAAATCAACTATTGCAGCTAAAACCCATGTTATAGAACAGAAGATGAATTTCAAAATAATGTTAAAATTTTTACCAGAATCCCAAAACTCATTAAACCCAAAACCAAGATTAAGAACAACAATAACCACATTACAGAGAAAAGTGATTGACAAACGTGGGTTTAGCCATTGGAAGGTGTTATGGGACCTAAACCAGAAACTACGCAAGATTTGTTTCAAAACCCAACCCAAAAATAATATGGAAAAAGCTACATTGACAAAATCTATAGATTTTTCTACACTAACTTGTGATAAGAATTCAAAGTTTATATTTTTATTCCCCAAAGCAGCTAGATTGAAGGCAAAATTTGAAGCTGTACGAAAGATAAGGCCAGAGAGTGTAGCTTCTCCCATGTTCGAAAAATCTGCGAGGAAGAAAGGAACCAACTTCAATGGCGTACAGGAAAAATATAATGAAAACCCATTTGAGAACTCATCAGAATCAGAAGAAAAAATGCAATGGAATGTATAAGCAAACAAATTGAAACTGTGAAACTGTTTGAGAGAGACAAACCTGCAAAATAGTTTGAAGGCAACACGTGGGTATTGAGGGTTGGTAAACAAAGTACATTATATATTAATTTATAGGTATTTCAGCCTCCAAATCTTGAATCAACTAATCCTATTTAGAAATTTAAGAAGAAAATAAAAACCTATTTAAAAATAATGTATCTTTTAAGTGGGACTTTTTTTCTTAAAAAAAAATTAATTGTAATTTTAAAAAATTTCCTATTTTGTGCAATTACCATATATATTATTCGCCTTTATAAATATAAGTTTATTTTTCAATTTTATTATAAAAAAGAAATAATAAACATTAAACGCTATTATTTGGAAAATTAATTGATGAATTTTATTACAAAAATAATAAATTAACTTAAGTTTAGACAATTAATATTAGAATAGTAAAATTATAAAAACAATTGTCAGCTTCCTGGCTAATTGTGTCCTCAAAAATTTCAGCCCAAAACGGTTATGTATGACAATATTTTTTATTATTTGAAAGATACAAGAAAAGGGGACCAAATCTTAATAGCTTAAACGTATATATAAATTAATATTAATATTATTAGTATAATCTTCGAATCTAATTAGTCAAATTTACCATATTCTTGGGGGTATATGTCTCCACTTATGTCGTCATTATAATGACATATTATGTACATATTTATGAAAATGGTTTTTTATTTTTTCTTAATTTGTTCTAACATACACGTATATTTGGAAAAAAAAAATTTTTAATTTTTTTTTAATTCTACGTCTACTTGTATTAACAAATAATACTTTATTACTATATTTATTTATTTAATTAGAATTATCCATTAGGCTTATAATACTAATTTAAGTAGACCAAGGACAAAAACCTTAATGATAACATATTCCTTTGTAGACTACCACATGGGTCCTGAATTTGATGTTTTTTGGTGTATTTTTTATTTTAAAATGTGAAATAAAAAATTATATTTAAAAAATTAAAAAAAATTGTAGATTAAATAAAAATATATATAGATAAAACTGTAATTTTTTTTTCTTCTTCTTGTATTTTAAATAAAATACATAATTAAAAAACATATGAAGTAATTATTATGTGATGAATTGTGAAGTGAATTTGTGGGCAAAGTTTGTTGGAATCCAAAAGGACATATTTGAAAGAACATGGTTTGTTCTTATCAACAAGATTCCATCTTTTTGAGTTCCACATTGCTTACCCCACTAATTTTTAGCTCTAATCTCTCAATACAAACACAATTTTATATAATTATTTAAATAAATTTTTATAAAACACTAATTAATTTAGCTTTGATAAAAACTTGTTAGACTGATCCATAAGATTATCTCGTAAATCAAGCAACTAATGACTTTTTAATTGTATAATTATGTTTTAGTATATTATTATAGTGTTATATTCGTTTTATTATTATGAGTATAATATAATATTATAAATTAAATTTCATATTTATTTCCGAAAGTCTAATTGTAATGTAAAAGGATGAGACCATAAAAAGGACTAACTAAATTTTAAATAATTTATCTAATTATTTACCAAAATATTGAGTATTAGACTCGAAATTTGCATTAAATATTCAATGATTAATGAATAAAAAACATAAAATTACAAGATAAAATAAAGACAGGGAATCTTTGAAGGGGACAGTGGAGTGCCATAATCCCATGCAGGTGGGATTGCTTTTCTTTTACAAGAATATAATTTTTTAATTTGGACCGACCCATCACCCATTAATAAAATTAGTAAGTCAAAATAGGTTCCTAAATATTAAAATAAAAAAAAAATTGTGGCCTAAATGCTTTTCATAATTATTTATTAATATTAATTATAGTTTTTTTATATTTTTATTTATATTTAATGAAAATACAAATGATAATAATTATATAGTTATTAACTATATTTATATGGTCTAAATATATTAATAAAATCTTTTAAAAATACAAATGTGAATATATATATATATATATTTTTTTTTTTTTTTTTTTTGAGAAACCTATTATGTGATGGTAATTGTATAAATTCCGAACACGTGTTTGCCACAAGCAACTATGCAATGGACATGTGGAGACCGACCGTATGTCCCACGCATGTGTGTGGGGATCTTAGTTTGCCCATGTCCAAACAATTAATATATTTTTTTTTATTTTCTTTAAAAGATATTATTTTATTTTAATAAATGATTATTTTATTTAAATGCGATAAATTTTTGTGTATTTTATTTTTTTAAATGTTTTTCTCGAATGTTTTGGAATTTTAGACCTTTACCCGACTAGCAAAAAGTAGAATATTCAAATTGGTCATGCCTAAATTGTTGGTTAATACTCAAAATTTTTGTAGGAAAAAAAAAAAATTCTGTGAATTTGAATGTGATTTGATTTGTCATTTTATAATTTACAAATATAACGTGGATATAAAAATTTCTGGTTCGATTTTCGTCGAATACATTGTTATCACTAATTTGATGCTCTGGAGAATATTGTCTTTTACTATGTAATCTACAATATTGTCTTTGTTATTAGCTTTCTCTATATTAAAAAACAATTTCAAAAGCAATAATCCAAACGTTTAAATTTATAAAAAATAATTCATTAGATTTTACAAGTTGAATAATTTAATTAGATTTTACAGTTTAGATAAAATAATATTTACCAGAATTCCTATAAACGTTACACTTATTTATTTTTTAAATGGATTCATTAGAAAAATTTAATTCACAAAACAATAAAATTATAAATAAATACAGAATAATTAATTTATGTTAAACAAATTAAAAATATAAATATATTATAAAAACTACGTGTATATATGTACTTGTAATTGGTCAAAGATATATATATTCATAGCTGTGGGCCGACTGCCAGGGATTCTTGTATCCCTGTTTTTCCAAAATAAATGTTTATTAAATAAAGTAATTTATTTATTTTTTAGATTGTGATTTATCAAAATTAATCTATTTTAACGTTATTTTCTCACTGTATTATTTAAGTTTGGGTAAGTATTTAATGAACAAATAAATTAATACATTTATTATCGATCCAAAAAGTGTTAAAAAATAAATTTTTTAAAAAACTTTACTAGCAAAAAATAATTCTAAGTTGGGGTAATTATTTAAGGTGTGCGCTGTGAAAAAATAAATTAATAAAAAATGGATAAGTAATTTGAGTAATTTTATATTATGGAGAATTCCAAAAATGTAAATACTAATTGAGTAGGTGGAAGTGTTGTCAAAATGAAGAAACCTATGTATACATAATGACGCCATTTTGAAGAAGAAACCATTTGATTTAGCAAACAAGAAAGGACCACAATAACCAATTTCAACGTTATCTTCTTAAAAGGTTGTTCTGTTTTTTCCTTATATTTTGTTTGTTGGAGAATAGTTCAAATCCAAATGTAATTTTTTTTCAATATCTAACTATGAATTTCAAGTTTATTTAACGAAATTCGTTTAAAAAATCGATTTGGAGTCGTACATTAGTTAAAGGTTACCATCAAATAGAGTAAACAGTACTAAAAAAGTGTATACTTCCATTGAAAAATATATATTGATTTATATATTTTTCAAGTAGCTGCGAAACGAATATATAAATAAAATATTTATGTAAAAAATTAATATTTGAAGATAAAATTTCAGTACATTCTGTTTAAACAGTGTTTAAAATTATACTAAGACAACAATTTGAATATAAATTTTAATAATTTACATTTATTTTATTAAATAAAAGCCCCAGTAGTCCGACCAATGCTAAGATATCATATAAAAAAAAAGGGGATAATTTGAAGGTTTCCTGGCAGGATCCAATATTGGCACAACAACACTATAATGGTAGGCTAAGGGTAGTTAAAGTCAAAACAACATTGACTGAATTAAGGATAAGATGGGTTGTTGATATTCAAATTTTGAGCAGCCTTTTGTTTGGTGAAGTGGAAGATTACAACTTTACATTACATAAAATACAACTTTTCATCTGAATTCATATCATATATCAAACCTGAATTTGCTTCTTCATTGATTTGTATATGATTTATTTAGTCATATCACCCATACAATTAGGAGAGTAAACAAAGTGATTAATAGGTGCTTTCCTTCTTAAGCTGCTGTGTTTGAGTTCGATTCACATATATATATATATATATATAAAAGTTGTTGTTGGGTTTATTTGCTTTGCAATAAGCCCATTAAAGCTTTGGGTATTTGGGAATTTGGGAGAATTACTTGGGCCCATGGGCCCTTCATTGATTAAGTTAAAATATTATATGAATTTGTCTAAAAGAAAATATGTAATCATGTTAATATTGCATTATGGTGTCTAAAGATTGTCTAAATATTTATATAGGGGAGCATAAGAAGTGAGAAGTTATGAAGATGTACTTATTATGCTATAGCTGTAAATATGCCGAGTTAACATTAGGGACTTAGCTCACTTTATAACTCTTTGGTCTACAATAATTTTTTTAACCTATCATAGTAGTGGCCACTAGTTGGTATGGACTAGCCGGTTAACTGGTGGTTTGTCGGTGGTTTACAGTTTTTAGCAATTTGTACAGTTATTAAGAGGTTAATTGATAGTTTTTTCATGATATCGAGCAAAACATGGTTAGTGTTTTAAAATATAAAAAAGAGTAAAGAATGTACTATTCATGTACAGATACATGAGAATATAGATTTGAGGCGGCCTAGGTCGGTAGATCTCAAATCAAGAATCCACCCATACCGCCTCTAACTTATTATGCCTTCCTATAGTAGTATCCTCACGACAAAGTGTAAAACACAAAATTAAAATTTTAGTTTTAGGAAACCAACTAGCCTTATTTGGTAAATCAATACTTAATTTGCCAAGTTTGAATCGTTGTATTTTCTATTACCAAATAGGCTGAGTATTAGTTAAACGGCTTGTCGTTCCTAACGCTTGAACGGAGTTCAAATTCAGCCCAGGCGGCAAGGCCCAAGAGAGCCAATCCTAATCTCATAACCGTTGAAAGCGCAATTAAAAATATTACCGTTGGCCTCGAGACGGAAAGCAAAACTAGCCGTTGCGTTTGCCTTCTTCCACTTCATTTACTCAAAACCCTAACTCAATTTCTGTCAAACTCAATCAAAATTTCTCCGAATTCAATCCAATCCATTTTCTGCTTCTACTAAAAAGAAACCCCACTATACCTAGATTTCAAAAATGGCATCCAAAACGGTAGCTAAAGACATAATCACACTACGCGGTTCTGCAGCGATTGTCAGTGAGTTCTTTGGTATGTCAAAATCCTTAATTTCCCCTCCCCTTTTTAGATTTAATTTTTGATTTTCTTTGTTGGGTTATTGAAAAAGATTTGATCTCTTTTTTTTTTTTTTGTTTCTCTTTAAACCCTTTTCAGGTTATGCAGCAAACAGGTAAAAACTTATTGGATCTTGATTTTTAGTCTATATTTTTGTATTTCTTTTTTTTTTTCATTGTGGTTTTGAAGATTACTGATGATGATTTGAATTTGGTATTTAGTATACTATACAATCGAGGGGTTTATCCAGAAGAAAGTTTTGTTAAAGTGAAGAAATATGGGCTTCCCATGTTGCTTACTCAGGATGAAGGGGTTAAAACCTTTATCGCAAATCTAACCGCTCAGCTATCAGGTAAAGAGCCTTCTTTATTTGTATAGTTTTTGCCCCTAAGTTCATTGTTTGATTGGTAAGAAAATGCAAAGAAAAGGAAATAGATCAAACCCAATTACTGTTTCTTTCTCTTTTCTTTATTGGAACCATCCATCCCACGAGGATTAGTTTTTTTTTTTTTTTTTTCATTTGAAGGGAAGAGGATTAGTTATAGTTGTCAAACTAAATCTTTCGTCTGGTCACTGTTTGGTTGCTAAGAAAATGAAAGAAAGCAAAATGTTGATTCTTGCGATAATATGAATTGTAACAGAGTGGCTAGAAGCTGGAAAGCTACAAAGGATCGTTCTTGCCCCTATTTTCATTGTTTGGTTGGTAAGAAAATGCAAGAAAAGGAAATGGATCACACCCAATTACTGTTTCTTTCTCTTTTCTTTATTGGAACCATCCATCCCACGAGGATTTTTTTTTTTCTTAAGGGAAGATGATTAGTTATAGTTGTCAAACTAAATCTTTCGTTTGGTCACTGTTTAGTTGCTAAGAAAATGAAAGAAAGCAAAATGTTGATTCTTGTGATAATATGAATTGCAATAGAATGGCTAGAAGCTGGAAAGCTACAAAAGATCGTTCTTGCTCCTATTTTCATTGTTTGGTTGGTAAGAAAATGCAAGAAAAGGAAATGGATCACACCCAATTACTGTTTCTTTCTCTTTTCTTTATTTGGAACCATCCATCCCACGAGGATTGGTTTTTTTTTTTTTTTTTTTTTTTTTTTAAGGGAAGATTATTAGTTATATTTTTAAAAAAAAATCTTTCGTTTGGTCATTGTTTGGTTGCTAAGAAAATGAAAGAAACCAAAATGTTGATTCTTGTGATAATATGAATTGCAACAGAATGGCTAGAAGCTGGAAAGCTACAAAGGATAGTTCTTGTGATAATGAGCAAGGTCACCAATGAAGTCCTAGAAAGATGGAACTTCAGTATTGAAACAGATAGTGAAGTTGTTGAAAAAGGGTAAGAGTTTTCAACTCAGAATTCTTAAACCCTTTGATTATATAATAATTGTATGATTCTTTTGCACCCCTTTTGTATTTCTTGATTTATGGTATGAAAAATTGTTTCAGGGTATCAAGGGAAAAGAGTGATAAAGAAATAATGAGAGAGATTCAAGCAATTATGCGGCAGATTGCTTCCAGTATCACTTACCTGCCATGCCTTGATGAAGCTTGTAAGAACTGAACTAGTAATTTTCTTTCTTCCTTTCTTGACCAAGAACATACATAAAAATGGACTGAATTTGTTGTTTCTTTTATTTGGGATGTTGGTGTTATAGGTGTATTTGATGTGTTAGCGTACACAGATACAGATGTTGCAGTTCCTTTTACTTGGATTGAAAGTGATCCAAAATTGATTGCTAATCCACAGATGGTCAAATTGCATTCTTTTGATACAAAGGTAAAAAAAATAAAAAAATCAAAACTTTGATTTAATGCAGGAGAGGAGAAGAGTTGATTGATCAACAATTTGTTATATTTTTTTTTTTGGGCAGATACACAAGGTTGATACATTGGTTTCATACAAGAATGATGAATGGGATGAGCAGTAGAGAAGGGAAGAAAGCGAGATAGAGAAGAGAGAGAGAGAGGGAGGGAGATGCCCCTACATTTTGGTGTCAATGTTATTGTGAATCTTTTATTCACATTTTCTTGTTATGAGAGCTGTTTTCAAGTGTCCTTGTGTTGCTAAAATTTGAAGAACCCCCCTGAATGAATTGAATGGTTTTTTAGCACTTTTTTAGCTCTTCAATTCTATTACAAAATGGAAAATTAAGAGAATTTGGAATTTTTTTAAATAAAATGATGATCATATCATGTGTACTGAGTCTGTCTGAGGGAAAAAAAATTGAAGAAATTGGAACTTGTTCGAATGACTAAAAATGATTTATCATAAGAAAAATGAACATTTATCACAGTTCAACAAGCTATAAAAGCATCAACTCAAACATTAAATCTCACCAGGGTTTTCCCCAGATGTTTGAATCAAAGTTAAAAGTTACCTATAAATGCCCAATTGATGCCCATATAAATATATATTTTTTTTGGGCAAAGATGCCCAAATATGAATCTTTGCTGTTAATAGGGCTACATATTTACAAAGTGAAAAACTTGGTCCATCCTGGCACAATTTCAACATACAGAATATCTATACATAATTGCATGCTTCAGTTCATTTATGAAAAGATGAAGCATGATTAGCAGTATATCAGTCATAGCTCTCTGGAAACAAAATGGATCCATCTCTAAGTCAACTATCACTAGGTTACGCCTCGATATAGAGCACCTGGTCGAAGATCGTCCATGTTATCAACATTCCTATACCCATCAAACTCCCTCAGGCAAGTCCAGCCCCGATGAGACAGAAAATTACGGTAGTCATCTTCAGTATAGAAAATTTTTTCTTCAGTATGAACCGGCATATGATCTGACTCATCATACAAGCACACTTTGATGGCTAATCCTGAAAATTGAAGTTTCCAGATTAGATTATAGCTTTTCATCGTTGAGAAAATATTCCACGACCACAGACGATATAAGCCATTCATCAGTGATGCATTCCTTACAAAAGCTACAAGCCACTCAAATTAGATAAACTTTCAAGTCTAACAGAGGAGTTCTTTTCTTTTATATGCTTTAATAACATAACTCTTTAATCCAAAGCAAAGCACCTTCTCAGTGTGTATATAAGGTTTATAAATGCATTTATTACCTTCGTCGAGGTGAAGGGTGTAATTTCCCACTGGCATGTCCCTGTCGAGACTACGAATTATCTGGTCTTCATCCTCCAGCCAGAATGCTCGTTTTGTCCTTAATCTGAAAGCTGATTTGATTGCCTCTCTGATTGCATCTGTTGTAGCATCAATACCTATTCTTCTTGTATAGTCTCCATATTTTACAGATATCACTCTCCCACCAAATGATTGATGATCTGCGCCTACCAAATGTGGATAACGAAGAAATAAATTAAAATATGAGCACATATATCCACTAGCAGTACATGGTCATTTCCTTTAAAAAGAGTTCACAACTCATATGCCTTTGGAAGTTATTACAACGGAAAAAATTGCATCCGAGACAAGTTAACAAATAGAGTACTACAAGTAATTGTACCATTTCCAGAAGGGTCCCTCCAATTCCATGGAGGAACTCCACTTGGTGCAACTGCATCAGGTCCTGTGATGGCAAGAGGATGTCCATCATGATCCAGACGTCTTTCAAGGTTAAGAGATGGCCTGCCACTAGCTGCACTCCAAGGAGGTTCAACAAGGTCAATCTACCAAAAATAAAATTAAAATGAAAAGGTTCATGAGGCATGTAAGCAGATTAGAAGGAGGTCAACTGATTCCAAGATATCCAGAGAACATCAATTCCTTTCTTCAAACAAATACTATATCCACATGAAATTCAATTATAATATATGCGATAGAAAATGCAAAGAGGGAGTGTAAAATGACAACCCCAGGCATGTGGTGTGAGATATGTATATATAATTGATGAATAGTCCCTAATGGTTGAGACACACAACTGTGAAACTTTTACCCCAGCAGCAATCAAATGAAGTTTTGCATTTGACAATGGCAATACAATTCCAGGGGACTGAATGCATCAATGACGAAGAAAACCGATGGGAAAATAACATTGCACTGATTCTGGATAAGCCATTTGAAATAATATAGTTGGATAGGCCATCTGCCACTTTGATAAGAAATAGAAAAAGATCCAGTCTTTTAAAAGAGGTACAGCCAATTGATAGAGCAATCTGACCTGTTTTACTGCATAAACTCATTCTCAAAAGTACTATAGCTAACTGGGATTTATTGGAGAAGTAAAGAAGTGAAATAATAGAATCATCATTTAAGCTTCTGGTTTAAATGAAATGTTTCAGCAGCGTGAGTAATGTCAATATCACATAGATATATTCTTATGTTGTACAGAAGTTCTTATGAGAGGAGTGGAATGGAGCTTGACAAAGATCCTGACGCTAGCAAACATACATCCTAATGTACACAAAAATATATACACATGCACAAAGGGAAAAATTGAAGACAGAAAATCCAAATACTACAACTTTAGAAGTCAGCAACAGTCACGTACCTTCTACAGGTCCAAATGATATACTTGTTTCATCAAAACCTGGGAAAGTCAAACAAACACTGCACATATTAATGCAAAGATGACAGAACTAAAGGCTGAAATACATCGAATGCAATCAGGTATCTTAATGGCAGTTAAACCATAAGTGTTAGTGGCATTGAAATTATCAGGAATGAATAGCTATGATATAATCAAATGCATACACTTGTCAAACAATATGCAAAAACATAGATGTGTCTCCACAATGTTCAATGACTGACTTTGGCTCAATTCATTCAAATTAGAATTCTCAAGGGCATAAGCAACATTAAAAAAATGTTGTTCCAGATTTAATGAATCACAGAAACCTGAAAACTGAGTCCAAGTGGTGTAAACAAATAGCTATAACACATACAAATGCATGCAATCTGATACTCCCTTGGTTATTATATTGCAGTTTTCCTACTTCCTAACTGTCTTTGTCCCACCATATGATCACCAAGTGTAAGCACTTTTCCAGCAAACCATACAAGATTTTCACAGTATCTACCAAGTTCATTTTACTGAGCTCTCTTCAAGTTGGGCATCATAGTTCCATTTCATTCTACTGCATACTTCTACTTTAGTTAGTAATGCACACAATTCCTCTATTCTTGCTAGTGGATCCTTCTTCCTAAATCACATCAGCCGCAGCTTATGATGGATTCCTCAAACGCCTATCTTAATTCAAGAACCCAGGAGGCACTCAAAACATTCTAACTAAGACAAAAAGGAATACTGTATCAAAACAGGAATTCTTAGAACCAACTAATTTCTGCTTACCAGACAGAATACAGAATCAATCAGTCAAATTCAAATCCAAAAACACTAATTCAAACAATTCATTTTCCAGCTGCACTGAAATCAAACAAGCAAAACTTAAAACCAAACCAACATAAACATTTATAAACACAATCTAAAGTTACCTTTTTCAGCAAATTGCATGTAAGAATCAACTTTAGAAGTAGGAGTAGGACTTTTATACTGGGCATTCTTGCTCCTCTCCCTTAAAATCTCTTCAATCTCTTTATAATAAGACATTTTTGCAGACCCACTTCCTCTATCTTGATGCTTAGCCTTCTTAAACTCTTTCAACAAGTTCCTCCACTTATCCGTGCACATTGTAGGAGAACGATCAAAACCCTTTTCTCTCATTTTAGCCGATATTTGCTCCCACAAATGCTTGTTCGACTTAGAAGTATTAAACAAGCCATCCATTTCTCGCCGAAGCCCAATTAAGTTACGGGTTTCATCTTGAATCCATGTCTCAGCTCGTTTTTTAGGTTGTTTCACTTCATGATTATCCTCTCCACTACTGTCCTGAAGAATCATCGGCGGAGGCGGAGGCGGGGGTTGTGGGTTTTGAGGATTATGCATATGATGCTGATGAGGTTGCAAATCTCCATTACTTGAAACAACTTCAATAATCATATTATCTCTGTTAGCAGGCGCTACTTCTTCTTTGTAGAAATCAATCGGGCGAGCCTTATCAGACAAATACATGGTTCAACAAACTAAATTTTTATCTATTTTTGGGGATTTTGGGAGATGGGTTTTGGTTTTTCCTAGATGGGGTTGAAGAAAGTGAGGGTTTTTCTTAGAAGAAGATGAAGAATAAGAGAACCCATTATTGTTGGAGGAGATTAAACGAAAAATTGGATGTACAAATCAAAATTTGTTGAGTTTGGATGCAAATTTGAGCTTCAGGAGACAGTCACCTTGGATTTTTAGTGGGTTTTAGCGTAGAGAAAGAGGGTGCGTCAAGTAAAAGCTTTGTGGATGATTAGCGAAGGAGGAGGAAGCAGACTTTTTCCCCCTCTCTCTCTCACTAAACTCTCCATCAGCTCATTTTCTCTCTCCTTCTATTACATTCCACTTGTCTTTCTCTTAATTTTTTTTTCTTTTTTAAAGACTATATATTTTTAAAGTTTTCAAATAATTTCTCAAATAAACTGCTTAAATTTTTCATTTTTACAAAATAATCATTATTTTTTGCGAGGAATGCTAAATAATAATTACTACTATTAAATAATCATTATTATTAAGTTTATTTTAATAAAAAGAGAATCGAACTTAATTCATTTAAAATTGATGCTTGTATACAATTTTTTAAAGAAAATATAGAACAAAATTACTTTAAAATATTACATAAAAATTATTTAAAAACATACAAAATACTTTCTTTGAAATAATAATATGCATTAATAAAAATAAGAATTTAATTAATTTTCAAAATGCATTACTATATTACTACATGATAAAAATAGTTCAATTTAGATGTGGATCAGACGACTTCGTTTTAACCGTATCAAACAGATAAAATTGCTCGT
The DNA here is from genome assembly GCA_948099555.1 of Croton setiger. Classification (NCBI taxonomy): domain Eukaryota; kingdom Viridiplantae; phylum Streptophyta; class Magnoliopsida; order Malpighiales; family Euphorbiaceae; genus Croton; species Croton setiger. The sequence continues at coordinate 18,276 of CANUEY010471668.1, read as the reverse complement.
TCCAATACCTGCGCGGCTGCGCCTCTTCTTCCTCTCTGGTCTCTCCCTAGCCCTCCGCTTCCCTTATGCTCTGTCTTTTGTTATGGTGTCCAAACCTAAATGCAATTCTCACCCAGTAGTATATTAAAGCAGTATTGATAGTTAGTACAATCTTTTACAGGGTTTTTTAGGCAAATCCTCATGAAAGCAGCAAGATTTCAATAAGATGAAGCCTTTTCAAGTCTCTCCTATTTAATCCAAAGCTTCTTTTTCTCTTGGCAATTTTCTAATCTTTCAAATTCACTACACAGCAACATAATTTCTCTTTCAGGTATTTTATCGAACACGTTAACTGTTCTGCTGCTTACCTTTGTTTTGGGTCTCAGAGAGTTGAGTTCGGCGGGGGGGTTATTGGTGTTCTGGTTTTTCAAGCACTTGTTTGTAAACTTATAAACTGGGTTTTTAACCCGGTGAAGAAAGTTGAGTTCTTGAATTGAATTTGAGTTTAGTATTTGATCTTTTTTTGTTTGTGTGTTTTTTTGGTAAAAGAGTTATGTTGTGGTTAATATTGGTGCTAAACTAAGGCAAATGGGATGCCTTTGTGCTCTTGTAAATGCACATTAGGTGGGCTATGTTTGGCTCCTAGCTCTTGCCATTGCATTAGCCAGTTGCTCTCTGTAAATGCAGATTTTAATGATTTAAAATGCAATAACCAAAATTTCCAATTTTGTTTGCGCAGTGGGTTTTAGGGGTTTGATAAAAGCATAAAAATGCAATTACTAAGTTTAGGAGACTTATTTCTTAATTTGTGTTAGATTTTGGATTGCTACTACTTTTGAGACCAGAGGAAGAAAGAGGGCTACTTGATGGTGCATTTTCTTCCTGTATAACCTCTTCTAGACCTATTATTGGATCATTTTACTACTATTGAACTTGATTATTAGCCCTTGATACGTCACTGTTTACCCCAATCATTAACTAGATTCTCCTCCTGCATTACACACATGCGCACACAAGAAGAATCTGGTTCTTGCCTTTGATTCTTGAATGTGACTTTGTTAAGGTCACAAGCTGGTTTATTAACTGCCAAGAATAGAATATACTGAACTTCTCATGGGAGAGGAAAAGAACTACAAAGCGAATTGATTCCTTTAGTAAAGACTTGCTGTTAAACAAATATAAGTCTAAATATGTATTAAATGAAGTGATTCTGCTACTTTTGTTGGCTTTATTTGCTAATGCTATTTCAACGGTATATGAGATGAGGGAACTTTATTTATTTATTTATTTTTGTTCTATAATGTGATTTAGTGCAATGCTTGCTGACTAATCTTTCTGCCAGTGTGTGGCATTTGTAGGATCTCTCAACCAAATAAAGTTGTTACCAACAACTTAATTTTCTTGGCAATGACCAACTCATGCTGCAGTAGTAGATTTCATAGCATTTGCCATAAAGCTGGAGGGCGATTAGCTCTTGGGAGAAGATATTTAGTTGGATCTTTCAGAACATTCTCTACATGCTCTGCATCATTGCTTTCTGCAACTGGATCTCTTGTTGTCCGTAACCCTTCATCACTAGTGGTGACCTCATGTATCACCCAATCCAATGCACCCCAAAGGTCAGATGAATGGTTTGCGCTGAGGAGAGACAAATTGACAACAAGCACCTTCAGTACTGCCTTGGGGATTTGGCAGGGAAAACGTCGCCATGAGCTCTGGCATGAGAAGGTATTTGCATCAGAGATACAGGTCATGGAATCCGCCAGGATCAGAGCTATGGAGTGGGGTGTGCTCAATGAAGCAGCGGCTGTAGACAGTTATAAAAGCATTACGGGTCGTGAAGTTAGTCATTTGGGATTTGCCACCCATTCCGCCGAGCAATTTGATTGGCTCGGTGCATCTCCAGATGGTCTTCTTGGTTGCTTTCAAGGAGGCGGCATTCTGGAAGTGAAGTGCCCCTTCAACAAGGGGAAGCCGGAGACAGCTCTGCCCTGGTCAGCTATGCCTTTCTATTACATGCCTCAAGTGCAAGGGCAATTGGAAATAATGAACAGAGAATGGGCTGATTTGTATTGCTGGACACCGAATGGAAGCACAATATTTCGCGTGTATAGGGACCGTGAGTATTGGGAGCTAATACATGGGATTTTACGAGAATTTTGGTGGGAGAATGTGATTCCGGCCAGGGAAGCTCTTTTGCTTGGTAAGGAAGCAGAAAAATATCAACCAACATCAACTCACAAACGAACGAAACTTGTAATTTTCAAGAGCTCAAAGTTAGCTAGTGAAGCTAAGATGTTTTGCAGAGAGATTGCTGGTCATATTGAATTTTATAAGTAAGTATAATCAGAATTGATGAACAGAAAGAATTAATTTTATGGTAAAAAATGCTTGCTGATCAGGAGTCATCATGCAGAAATGTAATTTAGATTATGTATTCCAGTTCATGATTTTTATTTTTTATCTATTATCGAATCCATTGGTTTTTGATTCTTCTTGAACCAGATGGATAATATAACTCGAGTTTCAGATCAGTTTCAATTGAAAATCATGGTTTGAACATTTTCTTTCCTGTAGTTCTGGAACTGTCAGTTTTCGTTCCTCAATTTTTGGAACCAGAACTGAACTGCAATCCTCTGATTCCACAAATTTCTAACCTTATTCAACTAACTTAACTAACTATAAAGCCAAGCTGATTCTACCAAGAATTAAACCAAAACTAACCTAAATATAGCAAATTCAAACTCATTGGCATAAAAATAACCAAAATTTACCAAAAATGACTACTTTTCATTGAATGAAAAGGAAGAAACATAGCAACAATAATACATTTAAAATTAGCTAAAAATACTTAACTTAAACCAGCATATTTTCCAAGAATTTGAAGCAGAAGAGAGAAAAGAAAAACAAAAAAGGAGAAAAAGAAATGGATTCAGGGCTATCATGGGCTGATCAATGGGACTATGACACTCCTGATACTCCACCAAAGCAAGATTCAGAGAAAGATAAGAAGGGGAAAGAAGAAGGCAAAAGCAAGTTCGGAAAGAAAATTCTGAGTCTAAAATGGATGAAAGACTTGCGTAAAAAATCTAATAAATAACAATATACATTCTGATTCTTTAAATCCTTTTTTGGTTTTAGCTTTCAAGCCATGCATGCATATTGGAAATCTTGATTCAGTTATTAATGTACCAATGATTTTAATTATGGAAATAGAAGTCCTTATTGGTTTGGTAAATGTTCATAATTTCTACTTATAAAACTATAAAGGCCACTTGTCCTTTGATATGTGTGTTTGCTTCTGTACTGCTACTGCACAACACAGAGATGACGTTAAAGATGAAGTTCAAGGCCATAGTTGAGGGTGAAATATTTCCCAAGCAAATAAAATTACGTTTCCTTCAGCAGTAAAAATTTTCCAAGAATGTCCTCCACAGAACAGAGCCCATCCGCCGCGGCTAGCATCAAAGTCTAGCAGAGTCACGATTTGTTTCAGTATAGGGTCATTTTCAGTTGTTCTTCCAAACTTAATCTTTGATTGCCTCATGCTTTCAATCCTTTCCCAGAAGTACCAAATGTTAGTGCCAATCCATTCTTCCCAGCAATAGCTGAGTTTCTCCGACCTGATTGTGTCATTGTTTCTTTTAACTCTTTCATTTGGATTGCTTAAACCAGATACAGTGTAGTACGAGCAGCAACTTTTGCTTACCTTGTAAAATTTCGAATCCCCTCCATATATCTTCTACGAATCTACACAAAACCATGGCATCTACTTGGTAAGTTTCGAATAGCTTCCATTGCTCCACCACCGGAATCCATACCATTCCAAATTGAGGCTTCAAAGTCCTTTTAATGACTGTAGTTATCCCAATCAATATTATAATCCATTTCCATCTGCGGCTCATTCAATTTTTTTTTGTTTCTTTTTAATAATAATTAATAAAATAAAATGTAATCAGGTGAAGAGTTATAAAATAAGACACTTTTAACTTTTAATTTTTTTTTTAACATATTTTAGACTTAAATGATAAATCTTGAAAATTAAGAAAAGTAACCGAATTTTTAGCAGAAGGATGAAAATGTAAGGCGGAAACAAAATCCAGTAATTTAAAAATCTATTTCAACAGAATAAGGGAACAAAAATTTAGATTAAAAGAAAACGTATTGATAAAATTTAATTTTTTCAATTTTTATTCAAAACAAAATGAATCGGGCTTATCTCTGGGCTTGGGCTTCAAAAACTTTGTGGAAGCACAGACTGACGGTTCGTCTATAAACGATGTCGTTTTTTGGCTTACCATGCGCTTCTTCTGATACAGTATAGAACGACTAGCCACTGTCTCTCCCCCCTCCCCCTACTGTTCCTTCGAGGCTTCGCCTGCTTTCTACATGCTATCTCCATTACTAGATAATTCAAGGTTAGATCTCTGATTCTTTTCCTTTTTTCTGTCTATTTATGGATTTCTTTTTTTAATTTTTGATCGTATGAACTCTGAGAAATTTTCACTAAACTGATTTATTTTCTGGTTTATAGTTTCTATTATGGATACCTTATAAACTTGTAATGCCTTTTAAAATGATGAAATTTCATTAACTAATTAGCTAATAAAACTTAAATGTTCTTTAAAACACTGAAATTTCAGTCATTGATTTGCTTATAAACTTGAAATTCCGATTGATTTTGATCGGTTCACTGGTTCCGTACAGCCCTAACACAAAACGACAGTAGTTATATGTATTTGACATTTATAATGGAGTGTTAGAAGTAAGAACTTTTAGCAATGCTGTGATGTTGAGTTTTTTATTCTATTAGATGACTATCTTCTTTTATTACGCTTCTTAGAATTAAAATTTTAGCAAGCAATGACAGTTCTTTTCTAGATGTTTAAAGTCAATAAGGTGTTCTTAGGTCTGAAAACTTTTTCCACCAAATTTTGTGGAATACATTTGGAGCTTCAATTTGTCATGTTTGGGATATAAAAGAAACTTGGATTTGAATTTTAAATCAGTCATTTCAACGCATTAAATTTATTTACAAATGAATTTTAAAATCCTAATTCATTTATTCTAAAGTGGGGGTTAAAGTTTGTTTTAATGCCATTCAAATGGATGCAGCCAAGATTTTGAAAAGGGTATGATGTATCAATTTCTTTCAGCTGATGATTGTCTTTACTTTAAATTTATTTCTTCAAACAAAAAGTGCCAAAGATTGATGGTATTAAAGAATCAACCAGAATGCAGAATAGGGATCTGGATTTGTTATTCTTTTTTTCTCTATTGGATGATGTGAATCATTAAAAAATTTTAATATTTGATTAGTGTTAATTACTCAAATGACTAATGATTTAATTGTTTTGTTTGCTACATGTAGGTCGATATGTTGAATACGCAATATATTTTGCAGGTGCTATAGCAGTTCATCAATAATAGGTTCAACCGTTTCTGATTCTCCCTGCAGTGATCTTTTGCTATATAAGGCGTACCCTTTTAAACCATAATGCAAACATCGTATCGTTTTTTGTCTCGCGTCCACCAGTTTATGAACGAAACTTCCTCCATTTTAAAAGCTTCTCCATCTTTAGTTCGCCACAAGGAGTTGATCGATTTGTTGACCCAATCCAATCCCCTTTCATCTGCTAACAATACTTACACTGGATTTTACTCCAATTTTTCTAAACATGGTTTCAGTTCTAACTCTTTCTTTAATTCCTCCTTTAATCAACCCCGTAAGGTTTTCATTTCTAATTCTTCCAAATGGTTTCCGCTGTTGGGTTCGATCTCTTCAGATCATAAGAGTCATCATCGCTACATAACTCATCGTAGTTTTTTCAGGAGAGCTAAGCAAGTAAAAAGAATTGAAATCAATGATCAACACAGCCAAAGGGCTGTCACAACTGCATTGTGGTGTAATTTTCTTGTATTCTCTCTTAAGTTTGGTGTCTGGTTCGTGAGCTCTAGTCACGTAATGTTGGCTGAAGTTGTGCACTCAGTTGCTGATTTTGCAAACCAAGCTCTCCTTGCTTATGGTTTGAGTAGCTCAAGGCGTGCACCGGATGCTATTCATCCCTACGGCTATTCCAAGGAGAGATTCGTGTGGTCCTTGATTTCTGCGGTCGGTATATTCTGTCTTGGTTCTGGAGCTACAATTGTTCACGGAGTTCAGAACTTATGGGTCTCACATCCTCCTGCAAATGTGGAATATGCAGCTTTGGTGATTGGTGGTTCATTTGTAATTGAAGGCGCTTCTCTTCTTGTTGCCATACAAGCTGTGAAGAAAGGTGCAGCAGCTGAGGGTATGACAGTTCGTGACTACATTTGGCGAGGTCACGATCCCACATCTGTTGCAGTCATGACCGAGGATGGCGCTGCTGTAACTGGACTTGCTATTGCTGCTGCATCTTTACTTGCAGTGAAAGCTACAGGAAATGCAATTTATGACCCTATAGGTTCAATTATTGTTGGTAACTTGCTGGGAATGGTAGCTATATTTCTAATCCAGAGGAATCGACATGCTCTGATTGGTAGAGCAATGGATGACCAAGATATGCAAAAGGTTCTTCATTTCTTAGAAAATGATCCAGCAGTAGATGCATTATATGATTGCAAGAGTGAGGTGATTGGTCCTGGATCATTCAGATTTAAAGCTGAAATAGATTTTAACGGAGTGGTTGTCGTGCAGAATTACCTGAATAGAACGGGACGGACAGAATGGGCCAAACAGTTTCGAGAAGCGGCTAAAGAGAAGGATGATGCTGCATTGCTGAAAATGATGTCAATCTACGGCGAGGAAGTAGTAACTGCATTAGGGAGTGAGGTAGATAGGCTAGAACATGAAATACAAGAGCTAGTTCCAGGCATTCAACATGTTGATATAGAAGCTCACAATCCAGTATGATTACATTGGATACAAATTGTACTTACCTGTCTTCTTTGATATCAAAATATTGCAGATGACAGGTTTTTTTTCTTTTTTTTTTTTTTTTGTTATATTTTTGCCAAGATAATGTACACTGCAAATATTTATTAGCGAGATTCGATATCAAAATATAAAACTTAATATACTTTTCATAAATTTTTAATATGCTTTTAAATTGAAAATTACAGTATCTTGTAACATACAAACCGGAATAAATTTTTTGTTAAGAAAAGAAGAAATTATTAAATTATAATTAGTGTTTGGAATTTTACACTAACAATTAAATTCATGCAAAACAGAAGGAAAAAAAGAACAATATTCTAAAAAACATTACAAAGGAAGACATCCATATCTTCCGAGTTTATTATATTTTTATTTTTTTTTAATTTCCAAAATAAGAGTGGTCTGTCGCCAATAAAAATCATCCTGGCTAGCAGCAGTAAACTAATGCAAAGGATAATACAGACCATAGAGGTAGTAAAAAACACAGATTGTTCTACATATTCATAAAAGCAAGAACCACAAATGAGATCAATAATAATTGAAACCAGGGACCGAACCGCGCCAAGTACACAGATTTCTACAGCTCCGAGAGCCCAGGCGTAATGCAATGGCTCTTCAACTCCCAAAAATATTGCACCACAACCATAACATTTTTGAGAGGAGCCTGCATCAACTCACTATTTGATGCATATTCACATTCCAGTCCTGGACATCGGTCGCGAGAGAATGCATTCCACACTGGACTTCATTAAGCCACACATCCCAAATAAAGAAAACCCAGAACACAAGATCCTTCACAGAGCACAATAAGTACAAAGCTAATGAAGTACCTGGAAAACATAGCCTTCTTTCTTGCTTTTTGTTATTTTTTCCCCATTTCTGTTATTTCACATTTTTTTTTCTCTTACTAATAAACAGTAAAGCTTAGGCACCAACGATCTGATCTGCACTGAGACAACTCAAATTCCACCACCAGTAGTTGCACCCGAGACAGTCAGCAAACTGAGAATGCAAAACAAACAAAGGAACCATAATCCTAGATGACTGCCTCACATTTTTTTTTCCCTTTTTTTAATCTTACGGTCTAAATAAACAACCATCTCAAGCATAGCATCATACACAAGCACCTGTCTCTCTAGCCATGAAGACGGAAACTGCAGCTTGATTCACACAGAGCAGGTGATTTGGGCAGACTGACCTTACTATCCTGCTTCTCTTGGCAACTAAGGAGCTGTTTCCAACAATTTGAACAAAGCAACTCAAGGCAAAACGTTTCCTCGTATTCACTGTCATTAATACACCTTCCACACTGAACACATCTATTTATACAAAGTGTGCAAGCCCTGCACGACTGGCTGGACTGTCCCTTCGGCTGACAACCCTCCGCAGGGCAATCGTACACTAACCTCAGATTCTGGCATCTAGGGCACATCTCAATATCAATAGCACGGCCATCTTCACAAGACAGATAAAAGTTCCCTCTGTGATAGAAGTGTGGCTTGTATGCATTCTGCTGCATATGGTTATCTGTGCCCAACATAAAATTCAATTCTTCAAAGTGCTTCTGTGTCACTCCATAGATGCCACCAATCCTTAAATGTTTCACCCCTTGTGCACCCATACTCTTAAATGCCTTCAAGCTATTTACGATGCCATCAATACTCAGTCTTGTACATCCAGGAACACTCAACTGCATGAAGGAAGAAATATTATTATTCATATTAGCATCTAATCAAGCTAGAAAACTGATACAGAGTCATAGACTGAATTCACCATAAAAAAAAAACCACCACCACCAAACCAAGAATGAAAACAAGAATGATTGGTGCCCATAAAACATGAGCTTGGGCTAGCAATTAATGGAGACAAGAAGAAAACCAGTGAACTTGAAAATTTGAATGATTCAAGGTTTTCATGTTTCTAATACAGATTGTTTTTCATATAAATAATATTTACCAAAAGTTGGAAATAGAGGAATATTTGATTCTTTACATAGTTTCACAACCAATTAACAAACCATTCTGTAGCGTGGGATGCAAACCTATAAGTTGTTCACCTCTAAAGAATTAGTCATAATTATTCTCTACTTGTGGGTTATAATCCCTTTTTATGGATTATTCTGATATAAATGATATCTACTGAAAGTCGTAAAGAAAGGAGCGTTGGATCCTTTATATAGTTTAATAACCAATTTACAAACAATATTGTGGTGTGGGATGCAAAACTATAAGTTGCTCGCCTAAAAAAATTAGTCATAATATTATTCAGTAATTATCATTCTATAAGACGCCCACATTTACATCATCAGCAAACCAATATAGCTCAACCATAGGTATCACAATGAACAATAAATAAGATTAAAAAACAAGTGATACTAGTAAAAAAAAACTAACCTTAGTGAGCCGTGGATTATTTTCAAGAACCCGCTTTAATCCATCATCAGTTATCCTTGGACACTCAATCAAGCTCAAACAATGCAAGTTACCTTGTGCTCTATCAGTCAATTGTAAAAGAACATCATCAGTGATCTTCTCATTCAAAGGTTGATCAATGTGGATGCTCCTCCATAAAAGTGGGTCATTCCGAACGGTAGACCGCAATGAACTACAAACTGATTCAACAACAAGAAGATCCCGCACCCCAAGATAACCAAGGGCAAAAGCAAAAGCACCATGAGAAGCTCCACCATCTCCATCAGAACCAACCCAGCTGCTGTCATGAAACTCCGCACCTCCCTCCTCACCAACATCTGAATCTACACCACTCATTATTTCATTCCCTAAACTCAAAATATCATCCACACTACAAGCCAATCCAAGGCCAGCATGGCCAGATACATCCCCAACTTCCTTGTCTGTAAGACACCCATCACCATGGCAAGATGCATCCTCAAATTCTCCAGATACATTCAAGCTATTATTATCAAATCCCATGTTACCAGGGAATGTTTGGAACTTTAATGCATTGTTCCAGATGAAATTCAACCCAGCAAACAACTGATAATTTCCATCGGTAGTGGCAACCTGATCCCTGCCATAACCACCATAGTCATAACCACCGTAGTCGACCTCCAAATCTTCAAGCCAACCAGTAATTGCAGTAAACGTAGTAGTAATGTCCATGCCAAAAGGATCTGATGGCAAAACATCCAGAATATCCTTATGCATAGACTCTTGTGGGCCACACCTATCACTCCTATCCCTCCCATAATCGAAGCAACCCTCAACCTTTTCTGGCATACCCTCAACAAGGTACCCATTGGCAATCCTCATAGGAGAAACCAAACTGTCTTCAGGCAGATGACCCGGAAAGAGGGGTCGATGAGAAAAATTCAATGCCATTATATGTACAAAAGACGAATCCAAACCCGTATAGGAAAAAGCTAGCAAGGAATTTAGGTGACAAAGTGAGAAGGGTAAGAGGTGTAATAACCCATAAGGAAGAGATCTAATCTAAAGCTAAGATAACAAGAAAACCCTCAATTTCGGATAGCAAACTAAAACAACGCAACCAAAAATTTCACAGAGTTCCCCTTCTAAGAAACCTAAAACCAGCTAGAATGAAATTGAAAATAAGGGTTAGGGTTAATACAATTTCCTCACATTAATCTACACAATACAAAGAACGAAAAAAATAATGATGATAAACCAATCAACCAATTTATTTTTTTCCTTTTTTAGGGTTTGGGATAAATGGATTATATATGTACTAATAAGAAACAAGAACAAGTAGAAAAAACGAAGATGGAACGAATTAGGAAAAGAACCTGGTCTGGCCTTATTGGATAATCAAATCAAATTACCAACAATAATTGGAATTGGAATAAGAAAACCCTAATTCAGTTCCCCAGAAAAAACAACCGCAATCGACAGAATAAACCAACCAAATTCTCTCGGTATCGAATCCTCGGAGAAGAAGAAGGTATTGGAAGAGGGAAAATATAAGGCAAAAAGGCGAAATAAAGATCTGGGCAATCTTGTTTTAGAATATATTTTTTCTTTTTTGGGGATATTTTCTGGTTGGGAATTCGATCCAAGAAGAGAAGGAGTCTGTCGACCGAGTTGGGAGAGAGAAAGAAAGAGGCGAGAAAACGCGAGAAAATAGGTAACCAAGAACAAACGAAACGAAAGGATAGTCAGGTCAGGGTTAAGCAGCAACGGTGAATTTGTCCCAATTTTAGAAGCCTTCGGAATCGTTACTTACCATTTTGACACGTTGCATTTTCTGCAATTTATTCTTATTTTTTCGCGGTTTGGAATTTTATTTTTTTGACTGCTATTTTCATTTTTGACCCAGTTTTTATTACTTCCGTGTTTTTAGCTGAGGTGTTAAAATAAACATATATATATTTTTTTTATTTAAATTGTAAAATTACATGAAAAGCGTGAATTTATAGAATGCATATTTTCTGTTTGGATCTATAAAATATAAATTAGATGACTTTTATAAAATACATGAAATGTTTGATTTGTTAAATATATATTATATGATTTATTTCGGAAATAAAATTATATAAATTTAACTTTAATCAAAAAATAAAAAAAAATCGAATTTTATTGTGAATTAAAAGCAATAAAGTTAAAAAAATTTAGGTATTTTGAGTGAATAGAAGTTTTATGTTTACTAATATAATTTTCTTTTTTCTATCAAATAAAGTATTAAAGCAATCAATGTTTTTGAAAGAGATATAATCACTCAATTAGTGTTAATAATTCTATAATCTAATAATATGATGAAACTGAAAAATTATTTGATTTTGGCAACTAAAAATGACAAACTGCTAAAATGTATTTGCCGTACCGTGCATGATTATGTTTTTTATTTATTATATAATTTATACTCAAGCTATAAATTAAAATCATTCCAAATTTAAATTTTTATAATAAAAATTAAAACAATTTTATTTATTTTTCTCTATTATAATACAAATAATCACATTGTTTTCTAAAAAACACCGTCTCTTTTATGTAATTCATATTATTATTATTTATAAGGAGGCCAATTTTATCAATAATTATTTTAAGTATTATTCAAAATTTAAAACTATAAATTATATAATATGTATATAATTTAAAATTAAAACTCTTAGTAAGATATTTTGGCACGTCATCCTTTTTATAATCCACAATTGCTGACACACCACCATACGTAGTTTGGAGGTAAGGTTGTATGAACCATCCAAAATAATTAATTATAATAAAATAATGAACTTTTTGGTCTTTTTAATCCTTTATTTAGATTTGGTGAGCTAAAACCCCAATTAGCATTTAAGCATAATAAAAAGTGCAAAAAATGCTACCTTACTGCTCAAGCAACCTCCTCACCAAGGTGTTGGATTTGTTAAGAACTACTTCTTGGCTATGATTATGATTATGATTATGATTATGATTATGATTATGGAGTGTCAATATCACCCTTTTCTATTTAACTATCCATAAATTATAACCACACAACATAAAAAGGGTAAAATTGGTTTTTTCTTACCTTTAGAAAATTTTCAAATAAAAATTATAACCAGGACCTATCTTACCAAGGTTGGTTTAGAAATAAACATATATTTATTTTCAAATCATTTATTTTAAGGCCAACCAAACTATGGAGTAATTCAATAATAATAAAAAGTTTAGATTTAGAAATAAATAGAGTAGTTAAAGAGTTACCTCCATCTGTATCTCCTAAGGTTCTAAATATAATTTCCAAATTAAAAATGAGTAAAATTTAACTCAATGTATGGATTCATTGACCCCTTTGACAAGAAAAGAAAATGGACAAGTAAGAGAAGACGTATTCTAATAGATATCCAATCCATAGCCTAGGGATGACTTCATTAGCCTTGAGAAAGAATTCCTTTTTCAACCAGGTAGAATACTTCCTTACCAAGTTCACCAAAAACATCCTTTTTCAAAGCAAAGTGAAGGGTCCGATGCAGCCGAAGAACCGGTAAAAAGTTCAGAGTTCGAATTTTGATACCCAATTATCATATGTACAGAGCTTCGGAGACAATTTCTAGCGTGTTTTTGAAATAAATGTTGAAAGTGACAAACATAAAAGACAACTTTTTACTGCCTTGTTCTTCCCAGAAAAGTATAGCCAGGGGGCCGGGTGAAGTCACCGTGTCATTTCCTCTAATTCAATAAGAAGACCAAGTTGTCAAAAGTAAAGAAGCTATGTATTATGCAACCAAAATTTACTCATGTCAGAAGAAGATTCATAAAAACAACAAGAAGACAATATTGTGGTTGTAATTATGCACAAGCAGCGAAGTTGTGGTTGTAATTCAACCCACACTAAATATAAAAGTAATAAAAACAAATTGACGCAGATAAATCAGTACTGTGCGCACCAGCGCAGCGACATAGTAACAAATTTACGATTACTGCGATTATATTACATGATGATGACTTACCAGCCTGCATCTCGTTACTTGCACTTTGAGAACTGTATCATAGAAAAAACACACAAACACAAATGAAATCATGAGAAAACAAGGATTATAGCTATATCTGCTTCTAACAAAACATACTGTTTAACAGTGAAAAAGGATTACTTCAAGTCCTAAGTTCTTCAATTTACTGGATTAAACCACCAAATTCGCAGTGTTATCAACAAAGCTAAATAAATAATGACAAACAATTGGAAAATTTTTAATAAAAAACTACATGTTCTTTTGGGATGAGAACACTGGGCTGGTTTAGTGAGTGCTAATGAAGGAAGCTCTATTAATTAATTCCTGGACTTTTTCCTCGATGACTTTGAAGGCTTCGATTGTTCCGCAGTTCCCTTGGAAGTTGAAGCTTGGCTTGATTTGGAAGTTGAAGTTTGGCTTGATTTTGAATTTGAGGTGATGGAATTTGTAGCAGTAGCACCAGCATCATGCTTCTCTCTAACTACAGCACCCTTTGTAGCAGTAGCACCAGCATCATGCTTCTCTCTAACTACAGCACCCTGAGATCCTCTCACTTGAGCAGCTCTCTTATCCTTTCTCTTAGGCCTATAACTCGATCTTTCTCTCTTAGGTAGCCACCTCTCTGGATCTGGAGGAGGACCTGGATTTGCTGGGTCAAATCCTTTAGGGTATCTTGGCTTTCTCTTTCTCTTTTTCTTTGGTTTTTCCTTCTTGCCCTCCTCATGCACTTCAGCTGCCACTACATGGGCGCCCTCCACATGCTTTGCCCCAGAAGTTTTCTCCAAACTATCGACATCAATCCCTTTCAGACCTGGTAAAGGCTTCAGTTTCTTCTCATAAGATTCTGCCTTTTCAACATTCACGTGAGCAACCGTTCTTACTAAACCAGCCAATGCCTCTATACTACCTTGGCTTTTAACAAGTTGCTCATACAGGTGGGCAGCCTCTTCCTCCCATCCATGCCTGATTTTGAAGGAAGCAGCTTCTTGCATTATAACATCAAGCTTGTTGTCCTCAACCATGGCATTTGACCACCACTTGATAGCAGAGTCAAGGACAGAAGATGCCCCATCAATATCTCCAGCCTTCTCTTTAAGAGCCACAATGGTGGCAACTGTTGCAGGCATATGTTGGATATCAGGTATCTTAGCCAGGGAGTCAGCTGCAACTTGAGGATGGCCAGCAGCAGCTGCAACCTGAGCCCTAGCGAGAAGAACAAGCTTGGCTTTATCAGGAAACTTTTCAGCAAACTGCCCCAGTATTTCTTCAGCTCTACCAGCCTTATTCTCTCTGACCAAGAGTGCTGATTGAAGCAACACAGGCATCACACTGTCTGCAAACATGTCTGTAAGCGCATCAACGATTTCCCTGGCCTGTTAAGAATTGCCAATAAATCGGAGTAATTAATGTGGCTCAGGATCCCAGTCCATTCTTCTGTGCAATGTTACAGAGAAGACAAAACAACTGGCAAGAAAAGGAGCGGAAAAGAAAAAAGGAATACCTGATCCATCTTATTTGCATGGAGAAGTAAAAGCACCCTATTAGCGTATATAGTCTCTCTTTGTTTTGGAGAAAGCTTTTCCAGTCCACGAGCAAGCTGGAAGCCCTGTGCATCTTTTTCTTTAAGCCTATCAAGTTTCCTCAGGTTATCAGAAACATCTCTTGTTCCTTTCAGAGAAACAAGGTTGTTAATGGCCACAGCAGAAGATGGTTCATCTGCTAGATTTCGGTTAATAATGTCTGTGTAAGCTTCCATTGCCTCTTGTGAGCGTCCTAACAGCTAATAAAATAAACTATTGCATCATTGGCTATTTTACAAAAACCAAGTCAATAAATAACTAAACCAAGCAATTCAGACGTCATTATGTTACCTGCTGAACATATGCCAATTGAACAGCTATAGGAGCCAATTCAATCTCTATATCATCCTCAGCCAAGTTGTCATCCATCAATGTTTCCTGACCAATTCTGACAGAAGTAAGGAAAGACATTAATCAAATTAGTATTTGGAAAAATTGATAAGTCAAAGAATGATTTATACTAAAAATTTTCTGTTAAAACAAAAAGTTGCAAATACATTTTATGACATGGCGGCTGCTATCATGAATGAATGAAGAAATTGGATCAGCAGGACTGGAGAGATAATTATAAAATTAATGACTAGCTAATGCATCTCATGGATTCAGCTCAGAATAATGGTTCAATACTTATGCTCTACAAAGCTGATTATTCACAAGCACTAACTATGCCAAAGAAAAACAAGAGAAACACATGCATGACACATTGAGTTCAGTGATAAAAAGGAGTGTCCCACCTTCGGGCTGTCAGCAAAAGTTGTTCCGCATCTTTGTACTTATTTCTTTCAATCAAAGAACAAGCAGTGTTATATGCCAACTCAAAGCTACTAGATGCTTTAATCCGCTGTGCCTCCATCATCACTTGTACTTCAGAAGCTCTTCCACCCAAAATCAAACCAGCAACAAGATTAATTTCTAATGAATCAATCTTAGATTTTTGAAGATTCTGATAGATATCAACACATGCGTCCATTTTTCCCATGCGAAAGAGAATCTGAGATTCTAACAGCATGGTTTCAGAATTCCTTTCTTGGCCTTTCAATGACTCCAAAGCTTCATTCAATTTGTTCTGTCTGTATAAACAGTATGCCTATTTGAAAGAAAACAAAACACATTTAGTTTCAATCAAAAACTTTGACCACCACATCATATTTGCTATCTGATCCAATCTAACATGAATCTTGAAATTATAAATAGAATTTAAGCTAAGCAAGCAGCAAAATGTATGAGACAACGCTGCAAAATCCTAAATAGAAGCTGACGAAGAGTACTAAAAGAAATCATACACATCATGAGTAAAATGAAATGCAAAATAAACGATTTCTGCTATCTTCTTTTACATTTCCAATTAGTTATTTCACGTGCTTGAACTACAGTTAAATTACACAGCTAATTCAACATGCGCAACCGAAATTATAAGCTAAAAGTTCTCATTTATCCATTAAAATTCTATGAACCAATGCTAATTACTAACTAGAAACACCAAACTAAGCTCAATTTGACCTACCTTGAAGAAACTGAAGTCAATAGGAATTCTCTGAGAAGCCTGAATTGTTGAAAGAGCATCGTCAATTCTATCAACCTTTATCAATGCCACAACCTTGCATTGAAGCGCGTCCTCATCGGTCGGAGATATGCTGAGAACTGTATAATAACAATAAATACTTTAACATTCAAATGCTAAACCATGTAATGTAACAGTTAAAGGAACATAGAATTGTTTGACTATCATTTCCAGACCTTGATCTGAAACTTTAACGGCTTGTTCGTAATCGGATCGCTCGATGTGTTTGTTGAGAGTAGTGAAAAGATCTTCGATTGCAGGCGGAGGATGCGATGGTGACGGTGAGGGTTTTCCTTTGTCTTTAGGCTTAGGAGCCATGGTGACTTTCTCGGAAAACAAACAGGCGACAGGACGAGAAAACGGTAGTAGTAGAGAAGAAGATGGGGATTCAAAGAAAAAGGAGTTATTTTGTCGTCTGCAACTCCGGCCGATTCATTTATGGGCCGAGTTCGAGGAATGGTCCAATTTGTATACTCAAATGGACCGGGTTATCAATGGCCCAATAATCAATAAGCATTAGCATTGGTCCTTTTCTGCAGTGCAGACAAGGACAATGCTCTGTCACTGTTTTGAAAATTTTAGCCATTTTTTAAAAAAATTTCCTGTTATTATAAAAGCTTGGGTTCAATTTTTCATTTATTTTCCGCCCGGAGCTCCTGAAACTGAAAAATTTTCCCTCCCTATTGCTGTTTGGTAAAGAAAATGACGGAAAGTCAAGGAAACAGCGAGAAAACGATAAACAAACAGCAGAAGAAAGACAGGAATCTACTGGCCTTCACCGGCGCCGCTGCTCTTCTCGCTGTTACTGTTAGCTTTGCAATCTCCGCCATCAATTCTCGTCGTAAAAAGTCAAAGAAGAGAGGTCATTGCCTTGTCTATTTCTCAATTTCAGTTACATTTTTAATAATCAATGCGCAATTTCCATTCTGATTTCATGTTGCTTACTGTTTGCATTTATTGCTGTTAAATAGATCTTCCAGGTTCTGTAGTTCGTGTCAATCTTTCTGCTTCTGAGATTTTGAAATTAGCTAACCGAATAATTGCCAAGTCCAAAGAGGTACATGACTTGGTTGCTTCAATTCCTCTTGATAAGGTACTTCAAATTTCAAATTCATGCCCTAAATTCATTTTATTAATTTTGACATATATCAATATTATTGTCGGCTTGCTGCTGCTGAGCATTGTGTTAACTTATGCAGGTCACTTACGCTAATGTTATTGCTCCACTGGCGGATTTGGAGGCACAGCAATTTCCATTGATTCAGTCTTGTGTGTTTCCTAAGTTGGTTTCTCCTTTGGATGATGTGCGAAAAGCAAGCGCTGAAGCCGAGCGGAGAATTGATGCACACTTTTCTACATACAGGTTTTATTTACTTATTTCAATCTCTATATGCTTCATTTCTTTCCTTATTTTTCTTGAAAAATTGTCAGTAGCATACATCAGGGATTTTGTGGTTAGGTGTGTTTGCCAATTGTGATAGACTGGAATTCAAAGTTAGCAATAATAACGATAGGTTGAGTTATGATTTTATTTTTTCCTGAAAAAAAGATGGTTGTTGGAAATGGAAATGATTTGCATACTTAGTAAGATCATTGCTGCATTTTGAGCTTTTCCTGGCATGCTAAATTCAAAACAAAGAATGTATGTGGTCTTCCTATTGTTTCTGTAAAATAATTTAGCAAATTAGATCAAATGGAAAGAATAAAATAAATCAAATAATAAGGGGTATGTACAAAAAAGAAGGGGGGGGGGGGGGGGGGGGGGTGTATATTGTTAATTGTTAATTTAGAGTATAATATAAAGCTTTTTAATGTGGGGCTAAATTACCAA
>CANUEY010471368.1:0-16506 GCA_948099555.1 Croton setiger | reverse complement strand
AAATTTATAAAAATTTTTTATTTATATTTTTATTTATATTTTTATTTAGTTTCTTTTTTTATTTTGAGTCCATATATATATATATATATATATATATATATATATATATATATATATATATATATATATATAACATTAACGAATACAGTATTTACGTATTACGCGTAGGTGAAAAGTTTCTTCAGTCCAACTGTGGTCAAAGTAAAAAATGCAAAAGAAGTAGAAGTAGAGAATAATGTGACGAGTAGTTGAGAGATTGTGTCTGAGACCTAGAGTATGCTGTGTACAAACGTGTTGGTCAACTTTTGCACATTTTCTATTTAAGGTGCTCAGCAAAAAAATTATTGACTTGTCAACGACTAAGTCGGTCTAATAAGGATGAGTCTTTGGCAACTCTTAAAAAAAAAAAAAAAAAAGAAAAGAAAAGATGTCAAGCTCCACATATGAGCTTTCAAGCAAAACTCTAAACGATGTTTCGAGCCGAACTCTTAACGAGCTAACGAGTCGAACTCAAACGCCTAAAAATTTAAACGAGCCCAAATTTAAAACGAGCTCAAGCCAAACAAAATCAAACGAGTCAAGCTAAATAGGACAACGTTCGGTTTGACTTGTTTACAGCGGAATATACATGTACATAATAGCATTGATTTTGGAAATATGACTTATTGTATAGTTTATGGAGCCATTCGAATAATTATTAATTAAAATATTTCATTTAATAATAATAAAAGATGAACAAATTAAAAAACCAAACTTGGGAGTTGGACAGAAACTAAATATTATGGTCAACGTATAATTTTCAGCGTTTGATTTGAAACATGCACCATCACACATGTACTAGTATATTGATACCCAAATAATTTTTATCACTTGAATTAGTTGTTCTGGTTTCTGGGGTTGTTAATCTTAGCTCAACATGAACAAATTCTCTTCAACCTCAACGATCAATAGGTAATTATAATTTGATAAGGATGATAAGTTAATTTGTACTAAGTTCTGAGGTTGTTAATCTTACCATTTCCTTCTTCTTGCAGGCTAGAAGGGAAGGTGGCTTTGATCACCGGTGGAGCAAGTGGAATAGGCGAAACCACGGCAAGATTATTCATTAAACAAGGAGCAAAGGTCATTATTGCAGACATTCAAGATGATCTCGGTCTCTCACTTTGCAAACAAATCAGTTCAGAAGAAACAATCTCTTATGTCCATTGTGATGTGACAAATGATTCGGATGTCAAAAACGCGGTGGATTCAGCTATGTCCAAGTATGGAAAGCTTGATATTATGTTTAGTAATGCTGGGATTCCAGGGAATTCAGCAAATTCTGGTATTTTAGGAATAAGCAATGAAGAATTTAAAAGGGTTATGGATGTGAACACCTTTGGTGGATTTTTAGTAGCCAAACACTCTGCGAGGGTTATGATTCCAGCGAATAAAGGATGTATTCTTTTCACAGCAAGTATAGCTTCATCGATTGTTTTAGGACCGACATCTCCGTACTCAGTTTCAAAACATGCTTTAGTTGGTTTGGCAAAGAATCTGTCTGTAGAGTTGGGTCAGTATGGTATCCGAGTGAATGTTGTTTCTCCTTCGCTAGTAGTAACACCAATGTTGAAGAAAGCTATGGGATTAACTGAAATGGATGATGGCAAGATCCATGATTCACTAATGACGCATGGTGCCAATAATTTGAAAGGGGTTGTAGTTTGTGAAGCAAAAGATATAGCGGAAGCTGCTCTTTATTTGGTAAGTGATGAATCAAAGTATGTGAGTGGAATGAATTTGGTTGTTGATGGAGGATTTACTCTTACCAATCCCTCTTTCGCTATGGCGATGAAAAGTTTGTTGTCCTGAATCTGTCATATATAAAACTCTTTTCGGGACTCTTATTTTCTGTTTTTGGATTGTACTTGAAATAATTGATGTTTAAAATCATTATGGGTTTTGGAGTAGCTAAATTGAATGATCAACTGTTGTTGTATACTAAGCTTAGCTGAATAGATCTTCTTATTGTATATATTGGTTTAATTGTTGACTACTTGATGTATTGTATGTATCAGAGGAGAGAATTTTAGCTGAAAAGAGATAAAATAACATTTGGTGTATATGGCAGGCCAGGGAAAAAAACAGTCCCAAATCCATTGTCAAGTTTCATTTGTATTCTTTTGATAGATGAGTTGTTAACAACCAAATTTCAGACTTACAATCAAAACCTAATGCTCCCTTACCTTGTTCTCGTATCAAAGTACTAAGAGCATCTACTGGGTTAACTTTCTAAAACGCTAATTGTCATGCGTCAAAAAAAATATATATATATATGATAAACAATTTGGAGGTGGATCCGGCCGGGCCGGTTACGGGCCACAGGCTGAAGAGTGGAGGAACTGGAACCGATTCACCAAACCACTGTGGTTAACGGTGGGCCGGTTAACCGACGGGCTGGGGGCGGATAACCGGCAGTTCTGCACGGTTCGGTGGTTTAAAATTTCAAATTAATATGGTTAACCGGCTATTCAATTCTACAGTTCGAGCGGTTCAATTACGGTTACGGTTCATGACAGTTAACGGTTCAAAAATTCTCTGAACCTTAACCAGATTGCCGTTTGGTTGATTACGGTTTACAGGCGAGCCGGGCTGGTTAGACAGTAGGACAAAATCGGCGGATCCATCGGGCCTAACCGGCCACTAATCGGTTTGTCTTGAGGCCCAATATCCCGGTACTCATAAAGTTAAAAGCACCAGCAATGGTGTCTAACAGGCCCACTGCAAAAGGTGGTTTTATAATA
This sequence comes from Croton setiger, assembly GCA_948099555.1. Lineage (NCBI taxonomy): Eukaryota > Viridiplantae > Streptophyta > Magnoliopsida > Malpighiales > Euphorbiaceae > Croton > Croton setiger. The sequence continues at coordinate 13,723 of CANUEY010471368.1, read as the reverse complement.
ATAAGATAATGTTTAATATTATTTTAAAGGACAATTTTTAACTATTTGAGCACTACAGATATTGAGACTCAAAACAAACCAATTGGTACTCGGGTCTCCCTTTTAAATTGTTCATCACCTTTTTTTCCTTAGTGTCAATTGGCCCTTTGGAAAAGTAACTATTGTGGATGCTCTAATTACACTTTGCCTCTAATTTTTTACTTTCTCCTGGTCTCTTTTTGCCTTGCAAATTGAAATATTTAAACTGTATTAAATAATCTTCTGGTAAGAGAAGGAAGTTCGTAATGAAAGCCATAGTTGATGCACATACTATACAATATCAAGAGTTCTTAATGATTCCTTCTCGCATCTAATTTATCTTTCTGTGAAATGTAAATTAATAAAAAAGAAACATTACACTATTGAAATAATATTTAAGTTAAAGAAGAGAAACTTTCTCATGAATGTCCTAATAATCTTGATATAATTATTTAATCTATCTCTTACAAACTAAAAGCTTATATATATATATATATATATATATATATATATATAGACTAGAAGCTAATGCATATATAGAAAGAGAGGAAGATGAAAGCTAGATATCATACCACAACTTATGTAATGTTTTTTGTTGCATTATTTATGAATCATATATGTTGTATTGGTTCTTGCATCACTAAAAGATTTGTAGTCCAAATTAAGAACGAATTGAGTGACAACAGAACTCTGGGGCTTCACTGCTGGTCTATCGATGATGATCTTGGCAATCCTGTATTATCTCCATCCCAAGAATTTCATTTCAGGTTTTGCGTGGATATTTGGGCAACCACGCGTTTCTGGTGTGATTTTCAATGGAGTAATCATCAGTACGGAGGGACATTTACAGTATTTCGGGTAGGAGAGGTGTTTTTTAGAATGTGTGATTATCGAAACTGTGTTTGGTCCGCAAGAAATGATGGTATTTACTTGTTAGATTATCAATCTGATGCTTTTGTTAAAACGTATAATTGGCATGCTTATTGGGTTTCACCTGATGAAGTAATATCTAAACATGCCATTCAGAATTAATGGATACTATAAACTGTTATTTAAAATACCATTTCTACTGAAATTTTGATTTTATTGCTCCAAAACTACACTCTCAAGTGAGAGATTGGTATAAGATTCAGGTTGAGAATGAGAAGGTGAGTCTGCTAGAGAATAGGAAGATGAAGAAGTTATCCTTTTTAAATTTTGCAAATTAATGGTGCTTGCTCGTGTTCTTGACTTACACAGCATAATATATCATTCATTCATTTATATTGTATGAAAGTCATTCACTTTTACTCTTATTCATTCCTCTAAAGTATGAAAAGAAGCCAAATAGAGAAAGAGAGAGAGAGCCAATATATCATTCATTCATTTATTATTTTATTGTATTTGATTCTTTTGTTAATCTTTTACTTTATATGGTCATTTCAAATAAACCCTAACAACAATACAAAATTTTCGAGCCCCATAAGTTTCTCTTTGGTGCTTTTTATTTACTTATGTGAAATTATTAAATTAAAAAGACATAAAAACTTGGCTGAACGGGTCCAATCAAATTGAACCTGATTTTTGCATCGTTAGATCTCCAATCTGGTTAGGAAAAAAGTGCAAGTGATGTCATGTAACACATATTCCTATTTAATAAAGTGCAACATGCTCCTGCTGCATTTTTTCTTTGTTTTTTAAAATTTTTCAAATTAAATATTTAATTATCCATTCTTAGTCTCGATATTAATTCTAAATGGCTGCAGTTTGTAAAAATTAACTCTATATTATGAATTTCACGTGATTAAAAACTCAATGATTGTAATTATTTCATTTAAAATTTATAATACAGAGTCCAACTTGTTACGATCTCATATCGGTTAGAAGTGAAAAGTAGTAGTCGAATGAAAAGTTAAACAATTATCATCCTCTCAACTCAGGTTTTCAGGATGAATTAGGCGTAGTTCTTCTCTCTTGTATCAAAGTCTATCTCACTTCATCAGTGTTATGGATAACATGCTGTAAACTCGGATTTTCAAGATAAATTAGGTCAGTTCTTCTTTAAAATGGGCAAGCTTTACCCTATGAATAATCCCAAAGAAACACTAAAATGTACTGAAAAAAATGGTCCTTTGTTAAATAGAAAATATTGAAAGCAAGCTGATTCAAAAACACTATACATATATCAAAAATTACGAAAAGAAAATATTGAAAGAAAGACAAAATCAGAAATTAGAAGCAGAAGAGGAAACAAATCAACAGAAAAAGAGAACAAATCAAAGCAAAAAGAAAGACAAAATCAGAAAGAAGAAGTAGAAGAGGAAACAAATCAACAGAAAAAGGGAACAAATCAAAGCAAATCAATCCAATTAATTATTGTACTCATGTATATATAAAATTTGTACAAAGATGAATACATACATAAATAATACAATTCTTTTCCTAAAATTATAAATCCCTATACCAGTCTGGTATCAATTCTAATATGGTATCAGAGCTGTGTTTTTAAAGTCAATAAGCTCATCATATACCCAAACCTTACCTCATGGCAGATGAGGTGAACTAATCCACATCAAATTCCAGAAATTCATCCACCACCGAAATAATTTGAATGTTCAAAGACTTGCAACAGAAATTTTAACTAATCAACCAATAAATCTCTCAAAAAAATTAAACAACCAAAAATTATACCAAACGTGCTAGATTAATACATCTAGCAACCAGTGGCAGGGGAAGGCTCAGACACATCATCGCCTCTCCCTCGCTGGTCATTGATCTAGAATAACACAGATTGGTCCAGGCTGATTCTACTGTCATTAGCTAGATCATCGAGAATATTGATCCAGATTTAGTCAACGAATACCTATACTACCCCCACTGTCAGAAATCTCTAGAAGGGGATTAAAGCCATGTATGGCAGTGGGCGTGATGGCCTACAGATTTTTGATCTTACTGTTAAGGCCAACAGTTTGAAACAGGAGACAAATCCGATTGAGATTTTTTATAGCAGACTTTTGGTGATCTGGAAAGAGATTGACAGAAGAGATCCTAACCCTATGAAGTGTTCAGAAGATATAACTATCTTCAATGAAAGGGTACAAAGGAACAGACTATACCAATTCTTAGCTAGGATCAATTATGACTTTGATAAAGATCAAAGGGATCACCTGAATAGAAACCCGCTCACCTCAATTGAAGTAGCGTACAGTACAATAAGAAAAGAGGTGAACTAGAGAAAAAGTATGAGGGGAGGGGATGGTTCATCATCGGGGATGGTTATCCCTTCAGAAATAGGCAGCGGTCAAACCACTAAAGGCTGGTCAGACACCGTCAAGTCACTGGCGAAGTCATCATGCTGGTGGACGAGGACAAATGGAATCTGAAGTGTTCTCATTGTGCCGGTAGGAAACACACCCGAGAAGGATGTTTTAAACTCATAGGATACTCTGATTGGTGGCCAGACAGTAAAAAAAGAGGCACCAAGGGTCTCATCTCCACCATGGTGGGCGATCCGGAGACCACCAACACCAGCAGAGACATCAAGCCACTTGGTTTTGGTGGAGTAATGAGTATGGAGCTACTGGAAGGCAGTGGTAGGAGAAAAGAAGGAAATCTTAGTAGAGATAGCCTCTAGAAAGAGGAAAGCCCTAGTAAACGAAAGGGTAGTAGCGTAAGCGATAGGAGCCCAAGCCAAGAAGGACCCAAGCACGCAGGAACAAGGGAAGTGAGCCCAAACAGAAGAGGAAAGGAAGGCGCCTGCCTTGTGAACTTGGCTCAGCCGCGCCATGTGGACCTGGTTTAGCAGAAAGCCCACTTGGGCTTGGGTTTAACCCGACGGGTACTAAATAGAAACAATCTGTTTGTTTGAATCAATTACAAATTGACCCTATTTTTTATGAAAGTGTGTAGGGTGATTCAGAAAATTATTTAACAACTCAAACTGACCCTAATATTCTAGATGCTATTTAATTGGGCACATAAATTTTGGATTGTCACTAAACAAACCTAGGACTAAAAAGGATGAACTGTCTAACTAGTGGATATTTGATTGTGGAGCAACCGAGACCATGACATTTGATATTAATGTCTTCCATACCACTTTTGAGACTAAAAAATTCCAAGTCCAAGCAGCAAATGGAAGTTTGGTTCTTGTAAAAGGAACAGACAGTATTAATGTTCTATTATTTCTAAAATTAAAAAATTGCTTATATGTCTCTGATTTGTCACATAAACTGTTATCTATCAGTCATATAACCAAAGAGCTAAATTGTACAGTACTAATGTCTCCAACCTTCTGTATTGTCCAGGATATTCAAAAGGGGAGAATCATTGGGCATAGAACTAAAAAAAATGGACTTTATTATTTTGATGAAGTGAACCAACAAGGTGCCGCAATGCTGACTCACGGGACAATTGATACACAGGCTTGGTTGTGGCATCAAAGACTGGGTCATTCGTTTGTAGGGTATCTTAAGCTCCCATTTCCTAAAATTTTTTATCATAGTCAATTTTCTTGTAATACTTGTATACTAGTTAAAATTCATCGGCAATATTTTTCTTCAATTAATACAAGAACTCATGCTCCTTTTTATCTCGTACATTCTGATATTTGGGGTCCTTCTCCAGTTGTATGCAAAATGGTATTTTTTATTTTATCTTATTCATTGATAACTGTACTCGTATGATTTGGGTCTATTTTCTTAAACACAAGTCCATGTGTTTGAAAAAATTGTGTCTTTTTTCAAAATGGTCCAAATGCAATTTCAGACACAAGTTAGAATTCTTCGGTCTAATAATGGGGGAGAATATATAAACCACAAATTCTGAAACTTTGTTCAAGAGAGTGGCCTTATCCATCAAACTTTTGGCCCATACTCAACGCAACAAAATGGTGTTGCTGAAAGGAAAAAAAAGATTATTCTTGAGATTGCTCGAGCTATTATACTTGAGTCTAAAGTCCCAAAACACAATTGGCCTGAGGCTGTCGCCACTGCAACTTATCTTATCAACCGTCTTCCCACTAAAATTCTACAACTTAAAACCCCTATTGACACCTTAGCCCAATATGAGAAATTACCAACCATTCTCACATTGCCCCCTCGTGTGTTTGGTTGTACTATTTATATTCTTATTCCTAAGGGTAGTCACACCAAACTAGATCCGTATGTTGTCAAATGTGTCTTTGTTGGCTATGTGATACATCAAAAGGATATCCGTGTTTTGATCCACTCTCTGGGCAGATGTTTACCACCTTGAATTATGATTTTTTAGAAACTGAGTACTATTTTCACAACCAAGTCAGTGGTCAAGAAGGGAATTCTAGAGTGGACCCACTAACTTGGTTATGTAGCCCAGTCTTGTTTGATGTTGTTCCAACAAAGAAAGTAGGCGGAACCACCGGATCTGCTTCAGATAACATATTACAGTCTGAACAGTTTCAGTCCATTGTTTCAGCTCCTTCCTCGTCTAATATACTTGAGGTTAGTGATTCTCGCTCAGAAGTTTCTTCTGTTAAATATACCTGGTGTGATTACTAACTCTGCGGCTCCTAAAGAACCAATGAAGGATAGATATGTTCTTCCTCCACGAAGTAACAGAGGAATTCCACCTAAGAGATATGAACCAGAATATGAGCCTTGGAAATTGAGATATCCGATGGCAAATTCAGTCAAGGGGAGAATTTTTATAATGGAAAAAGACTTTGAGCGTCTTTATATTCTATAGAAATTCCAAAGACAGTGGAAGAAGCCCAGAAAGATTATAGGTGAAGTGAAGCAATGAATGCAGAGATTGAGACATTGGAAAGAATGGCATATGGGAAAAATGCAGAATACCAGAAGGAAAAAAACCAATATGATGCAAATGGGTCTTCACAGTAAAACACCAAGTAGATGGAACTATAGAGAGATATAAAGCCAAACTAGTTGAGAAAGGATAGACACAGACTTATGGCATAGATTATTTTGAAACATTCTCTCCAGTAGCCAAGATAGACACTATTCGGGTATTGTTCTTTATGGTAACAAACTGTGACTGGCCTTTACGCCAATTTGATGTGAAGAATGCATTTTTACATGGTGATCTAGAAGAGGAGTTATATATGGAAGCCCTACTTAGTTTTTCAAAATGTTTAGAGTTGGGGAAGGATGCAGATTGAGAAAGGCTTTATATGGCCTAAAACAGTCACCTTGAGCTTGGTTTGAGAGATTCACTACTGTCATGAAAAGATATAGCTATTACAAGAGCAACTTAAACCACACACTATTTCTTAAGAAAAGAGGAGAAATGCTAACTTGTCTTATCATCTATGTCAATGATATGATTATCACTGGGGACGATAAAGAAGAAATAGTAGTGCTGAGGGGAAAACTCTTTAAAGAATTTGAAATGAAGGACTTGGGAAGAATCAAATATTTTGGGATTGAAGTCCTAAGATTGAAAAGAGGGATATTTATTTCTCAAAGAAAGTATCTTTTAGATCTTCTGGCTGAAACTGAAATGCTAGACTGTAAGCCAGTTGATACACCAATTGTTCATAAACATAGACTGAAGATTACTAAGGGAGCTAAGTTGGCAGATAGAGGTCAGTATCAGAGGTTGATCGAAAAGCTTATATACCTCTCACACACTAGACCCGATATTTCCTATGCAATAGGAGTGGTTAGTCAGTTTCTGCATAAACCCTAAGTAAAACATATAGAAGTAGTCATTAGAATTATTCGATAACCTGAAGGGATTTCAAGGACATGGGATGCTATTTCAGAAGAATGGTCACTTAGATATACAAGTTTCACAAATGCAGACTGGGCGGGAAATCTAATTGACAGGAGGTCGACTTCAGGATATTTCACAATGGTAGGGGATGTAACATCCCTAACCAAATTACGCGTCAAACATGATGTCATTATAAACATAAAGTGAATTTTATATAACTTGTCGCATAAGCATCATTTTAAATAGAGATTTTTTACATGTTAAGAAATTGATTATATGCATATGTTTTGGAAAATAAGTAAAGAATGTGAATAAGTTAAACTATTTATGCTTGTTTATAGCCGATTGATGTAAACGAAGTATGTTTAGGGTTTTTGCTGTCTCGACCGATAAAACGTTGGCTACGCAAATAAATTTAAAAGATATGATTTTGGCATTTGATTTTTTGGATATTAAATGAATTTTATTTATTTTGGAACCTTAAAACTACAACGACGTTGTAAAATTTTGGCTCCGCCGGCATCACCGGGGTACCGGAGTCGATTTCGAGTGCCGAACAGGCCACAAATGTTTTTCGGACCCGATGTAACAACCAAACTGATACCTATACATCATAAAGCATGTTTTTTTATAGCATATAACATATTACGTAATAATTACTATGACCTTTAAAACCAATTATTACAAATCTTAATCATATCTTACCACCTATGAATCTATATGCAACAATTGCTACTACTATTCTATACGTTTACATAGTATACAAGTTAAACCAAACACATTGACATAATTACATATTAGAAACTCTATATGCGATGCAATGACAACTACCATGCATGTGTCATGCCATATACTATTTACTATACCTTTAAATCGATTACTGCATGCCTTATTAATAATTTACAAACCAAATGACATAAATCTATATGATAAGATTAAACGAATGATGAAATGTGAGTGACAAATATCTTAGGCTTCAGCTGACCGATCCAAGCAGAAAGAATGTGAAACTGACGCTGTCAGTCGTCAAACAAAACCTGAAATCATCGAATTGAAATTTTAATGAGTTGCATACTTAGCAAGTATAAGCTAAAATAATATAAAGCAAGATAATAAATCACAATTCAAAGTCATACACCAAACCTCTCAATGGCAAGCTTATTTCATATGATTCTGTTTACCTTGCGAGCTGTAACCAATTTAACAAAATTTCCAATAGCAAAACCATAACAACAGCAAAAACGGCATAATTCATATTCTCATATTAATCTTCAATTCATAATAATACACAAATGCAAATGACATATAAGTTTCATTAGTTTCGTTGTGATCCATCGAGCTGAGCATTGCCCCGGGAATTTCACATAGCAAGTATCCATAGTTGGCCAGTAACATATAGATCTGAATGATTCATAGGCCGATTCATATTCATATATTGATTCGTAGATCCCTCTGTAGCATATAGTGATTTGAAGATTCATCTGTAACATATAATGATCTGAAGATCCATCTGTAGCATAAATTGACCCGAAGGTCTATCTGTCAATTCATATAGAAACTCGTAGGTTTCTTTCGTGAAATCTACAAATACTAGTCAAGATGATCACAATAGCCTTAATTAAGTCCTGTAAGAATGCACTGACATGACAAATATCCATTTATCACAATATTTCATATAATCCAATGCCCGGGCTTCAGTACCAGTCCAAACATTATATATAACAAATAATAAATCTCACTAAGTCAATTGGTCGGATATCAGTACCGACTCAATGACTAAATCACATATTAAATGTCCAATGAATCCAAATGACCGGGTTTCAGTACCGGTCCAAATAGTTCAAATATCATATATTTTCAAAGTAATTAAGTCAATTGATCAGGCTTAATTAAGTCAGTATCGATCTAAACAATTTCATTATCATATATAATCAGTATCATATGAATCAAGTGATTGTGCTTCAGTACTGGTCCAAACAAAATATATATCCTACATATAATCAATATCATATAAATCAAGTGACCGGAGTTCAATACCGGTCCAAACAGTTCAATTATCAGATAAACAAAGCAAACAATTAGTTGATCGGCTCTAATACCGATCCAAATAGTTCATTTATCATGTTATTTCAATATTAAATAAATCAGTTGACCAGGCTTCAGTACTAGTCCAAACAAATTAAATATTATAAAGTAATTCATCTTTTATTAACAAATCATTTCAAACAATACAAATAAGTAAGTTTACACTTACCTCAAAACTGTGATCTAGGTCGGGTCTCAGGTTGTTTACCCCATTTCCTTCTAACACTTGATGCTCCTATATTATATAACATAGCAAATATTCAAATTATCATATAAACAATTCACAAATGATGTGATGCATGATTAAACATTTATTCCCTTTTAATTAACTTAATTTCATAACAAAATAATATTATTTTCTTTGAATTTTAACTTAACATCATATGTTTTCTATATTAAAAACAATTAAAAATATTATTTAAATAAATTTCCAAACTTTATTTATCAAATATTAATCATATTTAACAATATCCATAATTATCAAATTTAATTCATTAGTCAATTAGTGCAAACAATAAAAATAAATTCAATTTAAACAAAAAAGGACTTAATTGAATAGTTTTTCAAAATTTTTTGGGCTTAATTGAAGTCTGACAACAAGTTCTGGGGCCAAAATATAGTTTTCAAAACTTAATTTGGGCGAAGAGACTAAATTGCAAACATTTTAAACTTTTCAGGGGCATAATTGAAATGTAGCAGTAATTTTAAGGGCCAAAATATAATTTTCTAAATTCAATTTGGGCTGAAGGACCTAATTGAAAACAATTAAAACTTCAAAAAGACCTATTTGAAAACGCGCCTGAACTTCAAGGGCTAAAATGTATTTTTTCAGAAATTAAATCTCCAAGACTAAATTGAAAACAATTAAAACTTTGCTGGAAGAACTAAATTGCATTAAATTATAAACTTTAGGGGTCAAAATGTAATTTTACAAACTTTAGGTACCTAAAGGGAAAAATTCATCAAAATGCAGCAGAGGCTGCCGTTTTGATCCCTTCATTAAAACTTTAGGTACCTCCAGCCCACGCTTGCACTGGCTTCTGTTTCCAGCCAGCAACTTCTTCCTTTTTCAGCGATTTCTCCCTCATTTCCGACCACATATCACCTCTGAAAGTTAGCCAGGCCTTAGCTCTACCCTTTCCCGCCGTCGAGGAACCACCATGCACGACGACTCACCCCTTTTTTTCTCTCTTTTTCCTTCTATTTCTCCCCTGCTCTGTTTTTTGTTCCTTTCTGATTTCCTATATTTCCAGTCCCTCTTCTACCTATCTTTCTCTTCTAATCCATTCTTATTCTTCCCTGGACAGTAGGGAAGCCCAAGAACCATTCCCTTCTTTTTTTTTTTTTTCTCTTTTCTCTTCTCTCCTCTTTCTTTCTTTTCTTTTCTCTCCTTCTCCATTGCTTTTTTTCTCTTTCTGGATTTTGTTTTCCCTCTTCTATTTTTAGCTCTCTTTTTCTCTTTTCCCTTCTGTCTTCTATCCTATCCTTTCTCAAAACAATACCAAGTTCCCATGCTAAACAAAAGTCTTGTTTCTTTCTTTTTATCCACTTTACACCACATGCTTACTTCTCTTTTCTTATTCCCTTTTATTTTCTGTTTTCTCCAACCTTAACACACATATATATCTTTCATTTCTTATTTAAAAACACAGACATCAATTTACATTTTCACATTATTTTCTAATTTCATTTCCTATACAAATATATGTACCTTTTAAACATTATTCTTTATTATCATTATAATTATTATTATAATAATTATTATTAACAATATTAATAAAATTGGGTTTGAAAATATTCATGGCCCAGTCGGCGCCCGGTACCAGCTCCGATACCTTGGCGAAATCGAAATTTACGACATCGTCATAAATATACAGTTCCCAAAGCAAATATATTAACATTTATTTTCCAAATCATTTAAATTCAAAACAAATCCTTTTAAATTATTCGCGTTACAGACGTTTTATCGGTTGCGGGAGAAGAAACCATAGACGTGCCTTCGTTAACGTCTACCGACTGTATACCAGTCTCAAAAGCTTATTTTATTCAAATATCTTAACTTAATATCTCATAATATTCATATTTATTTAATTTCTTAGCATGTAAGAAATCTCTAATTAATATTACTTTTACGATAAAATCGTAAAAATCTGTTATGCTTAAAAATGACGACATTTATGACATGTGATTTTGGTTAGGTATGTCACACCTGATTTCGCCGAAAATTTAAATATTGTTTTTAATTATTACTTGGAGTTTTAAAATGAAAGAAAATGATAAAAAGGAAGTGTTTTTGGATAGAAATAAAAAGGGATAAGGAAGGAAAGAAGAAAAAGTAGGGTTTTTACGATATTTGAATAATTTAAGTAAAAACGAAGCTGGAGATGAAAAGGTTAGTGTTGGATTTTGTTCATGGAGTGTTTAGGGCTGACTGAAGAGGTGAAGAGGTGGAAAAGTGAGAGCAAACAGAAGGCACGAAGCGAAACTAGAAAAGAGAAGAAAGAGAGAGAAAAGAAAGAAAAGAGAAAAAAAAGAAAGAAAGCTTGGTTTCATGGCTTCCTTGTAATCCCAGGACGTGTTAAAAGAGATTAGAAGAGAGAGAAAAGGAAGAGAAAAGCCAGAAACAAAGAAAATCAAAAGATAACCAGAAACAGGGCAGTGTGTAGGAAAGGAGGAAAAGAGAGAAAAAGAAGAAAATCTAGCTTGCATGGGTTACTTTGGGATTTTGGGATAGTTTAAGGGTGTTCCTGGGAAGAAATTAATGACGAGAAATAACCGGAAAACTGCCGGAAAATCGCTTGAAAGTTGGGTCCAGAAACAGGGTAATCGGGAAAGCTTTCTGGTTTGAGGAAGAAGAGGATCAAAACGGCAGCATAGGCTGCGTTTTGATGAAAATATCCTCCTGGATACCTGAGTTTGGTAAAATTACATTTTGACCCCTAAAGTTTATAATTTAATGCAATTTAGTCCTTTTAGCAAAGTTTTCATTATTTTCAATTTTCTTGATAGATTACATTTTGACCCTTGAAGTTCTGGCGCGTTTTCAAATAGGTCCTTCTAAAGTTTTAATTGTTTTCAATTGGGTCATTTCGCCCAAATTGAATTTAGAAAATTATATTTTGGCCCCTAAACTTACTGCCACATTTCAATTAAGCCCCTGGAAAGTTTAAAAGCTTTGCAATTTAGTCCCTCCGCCCAAATTAAGTTCTGAAAACTATATTTCGACCCCAAAACTTGCTGCCAGACTTCAATTAAGCTCATAAAAATTTTAAAAACTATTCAATTGAGTCCTTTTTGGTTTTAATTGAATTTATTTTTATTATTTGGACTAATTGGCTAATAAATTGAGTTTGATAATTATAGATATTATTAAATATGAATAGTATTTGATAAATTAATTTAGGAATTTATTTAAATGGTATTTTTAATTGTTTTTAATATAGAAATTATATGATTTAAGTTAAAATTCAAAGAAAATAATGTTATTTTGTAATGGAATTAAATTAATTAAAATGGATAAATGTTTGATCATGCATCATATCATATATGAATTGTTTATATGATAATTTGAATATTTGTTAAGCTTTATAATATAGGAGCATCGAGTGTTAGAGAAGGAGGAGGTAAACAACCCGAGACCCGACATAGGTAAGTGTAAACTTACTAATTTTGTTTGTGAATTGATATTTTTGTGAAATGATGAATTATCGATATATTGAATTTTTTTGACCGATGCTGAAGCCCAATCACTTGATTTATGTGATATTTGATTATATATGATGATTGAACTGTTCGGATCAGTATTGAAACTCAATCAGTTGACTTATTTGCTTTGAATATATGATATCTAAACTGTTTGGACCGGTAATGAAGTCCAGTTATTTGGATTTATTGGATATTTAATATTTTGTGATTTGGTCATTGAGTCGGTATTAAAATCCGACCAATTGACTTATTGAGATTTGCTATTGGTTATATATACTGTCGGGACAGGTACTGAAGCCTAGTTATTGAATTATATGAAATATTGTGATAAATGTTCATATGTCATGCCAGTGCATTCTTATAGGACTTAATTAAGGGCGTTGTGATCATCATGACCAGTATTTGCAAATTTCATGAAAGAAACCTACGGGTTTCTATATGAATTGACGGATGGACCTTCGGGTCAACATATTGCTATGGATGGACCTTCCGTCAATATATTGCTATGGATGGACCTACGGGTCAATATATGAATATGAAATGACTTATGAATCATTCAGGTCTAGTGTTTTTGATGACCTATGAAAAATTCAAGTCTAGTCTTACTGGCCAGTTATTGTCACATGCTCTATGAAATACCTGGGCGTAATACTTGACTTGATGGATCACAATGAAATTAAATGGAATCATATGACATTTGCATTACATATGGTTATGTGTTGATTGTTATTATGGGGTTTCTACTATATGAAATTGATTCATTTAAGACCGATGAATTTCTGGTCTTATATACAGAATTTGTTACTGGCTAGCCAAATGATATTTTCTTATATAAAATTGTAAGGTATCATTAGTTATAGTAGCTACGGCTTATAGAATAAACAGAATTCTATGTCAAAGATATGTGTTTATTGTTATATGTTTTTGCTGTTATGGAATTATATGGAATTAGTGGTTAAGTCAGTTACAACTCGCAAGATAAATAGATTCCATTAAAATAATTCTGCCATCGACATGTTTAATGTATGATTTTGAATTGTGATTTATTATCTTGTTTTACATTATTTTAGTTTATACTTACTGAGTATGCAACTTATTAAATTGCAATTCTATGATTTCAAGTTTTTTTTTTTTTTTTTTTTTTTTTTTTTTAAAAAAAAAACAAAAAGTGTGACAATTGTTAATGGGGGGGGGGGGAGGCAGAAGCCAAAAAAAAAAAACC